>KQ999340.1:44098-54718 GCA_001598015.1 Dorcoceras hygrometricum | reverse complement strand
ATTACAAAACCAGATTCTAGCAAGACTAAGATTAACTATCCAAAACCTAGACTATCAGCTGGTGTCTAGTCTTCTTGCTTCTCGCCCTTCCTCTAGGTAGTAATATCTCGCTACCCTTGTTTACTCCCACTAGTTCCTTCCTCCTGTTGTCATGCACACATACAAAACAAAACAACAGCCGGATAAACTCCGGTGAGAATCATCTCAGTATAATCAACAGATATATGCAATAGAACAAGTAAACACATATCAATCAGTATCAATTCTGGAATGCAATGCAATGACTCTATCTCATTTCTTCGTTCCAGAATTGATTCCATTTCACATCAACGCCATCAAGATTCGTATCCGATCTTGACATGGATATCCATCTATCGAAGTTAACTCCAACTTCGAAAATCAGGTCATCTCAGTCCTGGGCATTAGAATCAATTCATATTCTTTTCATGTTATGCAATATCATGCAAACATAAAAGATCCACTACCTGTGATGGATCGACAAAAAAAACTCCAATTCTAAATCAAGAACAGTAACTACAGAGTATGTGATTTCATCGGGATAACTCAAGAAATATCATTCCTGAGTAATCTATTCCCTGACTCTCACTGTCAAATTATACCTTCTGTTCGAATTCTTCAAATATCTCTTCAGCTTTCTCGTAATTATTCTCAGTAACTCTCAGAGTTATACTGCGATGTCTATCACAACAATAATGCGATGTCTATCACAACAGTTATAAGGATTCGAATTCAATCTTATTTATAGGAGAATATTTCTGTTATCTGCAGCATTTCCAATGTGTTCAATTCGAATTCCACGTGTCATGCTGAGTATTTATCTATCAATATAGGATAAACTCCCACCGCTTCGAAACCCAGCTTCTTCGATCAGTGCTTACTGAGTAATTCTTGCGACTGATACTAACAATTCTCACGACTGGAAGCAGTAGCTACACTCAGTTGCAGTGATATCCAGTCGCAACGTAACCAGCTTTTACAACCAGATGTCAGAACTAAGCATAACAACCAGTCGCTGTATTTCAATATCAAAACGACGTCGTACCAATTAACCAAACGACGTCGCAACATACCAACGACTGATTTCAGATCTCTACTGATCGACTGGTCCCGCTAACTAATTCATACGGTGTCGTATTATGGTTCCTGTTTCATAAGTCAAAACGACGTCGCGTTGCTCCCACGACTGGTTAAACCAGTAGGTACAACAAACCCTCGACTGGTTTCAAATCTCTCGACTGGTCGTTGTTTCACAAGTCAATAGCTGGTTTTTAAATCCCAAAAGCTGGAAAATCAGACGTTGCATCAAAACGCTGCGTTCCAACTAATTCAAACGACGTCGCATAACTGACGTCATCAAATTCAGTCACTAACTCTCTCGCAAAACCAGCTGCAATCTACAGTAGGGTTGACTGGCGTTGACGTCTGGATTCCGCTACAATAGCGCTATTACTAGTCTTCGTAATATGACAACATATTGCACTTATATTATCAACGACTGGTAAGATTCTACCAGCTTTCTCCAAAACGACCACGTTTCATTATCTGGTCGCGATAACTTAAGCAATGCACCAGACTTCACCAAAACGGCAGCGTTTCTCTTCTAAACACTTGGAAAAACAGATTCCTCCCCAAAATTCATTAATTCAATTTCAAATCTTAACCAGATTTCACCTGGAAGAAGTTCAATTCGAAACATAACATTTCCAGAAGAAATCCGAAAATCCTCAACCAGACTTCATCAAAATCTAACATCTGGACTTATCTAATTCAATCTTAGTCACTACATAATAATCTTGGGCATTACATGATGTGTTGGTCAAAGGTACAGCTTTGACCGGTCGGTTCGTGAGATTGGAGTAGATCGGTGCGGTTTAGAGTTGTTCAGATCTGGATGAGCGTTAGCGGATCTGAGTGCGTGAGATCTGTTTCAGAATTTGGGGCAGCGCGACGTTGTTTAGCGTTAGTGAGCGGGAACCCTTATGTGGCGCCGTTTTGATTAGTAGCGTGTGTTTAGTTTAGTGGAGTTAGATCCGAGATAGCGCTGAGACCAGATATGATAGACTTTTGCATTAGCGGTAGAATCAAATCTCAAATGACTTTTACTGTAGCGTTCACTGGGATATTTAAGTGTCGATCAACACTAGAGAAATTTAGACCCGATTTAGACCCTATATTCTTATGTTCTTCTCGAGAATCTTTGAAACCCTCACTGTTCACCCGAACTGCATTTCTCTGATTTTTCATCGATTTACGCCGCCGTTTGGAGCAAGAGTGGTGGCGCTGAGCTCGTCTCCTTAAGATCTTTCGATTAATACCAGTTTTGAGACTTAGGTCGACGTGTTGAGGGAGCGCGAAGTAGTTGCAGAGTTCTAAGTTCTTCGTGATTGTTGACCAGTAGTTCTTCAGAGCTGTTTGAGATTTGAATTTGGGCTTTTGAGCAGTTCCTATTGTGTCTTGCCGTGAGCTGGTGAGGCAGGAGGTTTGAGAAGGGTACTGGTGCTGAGTTTAAGTGAAATCTGTCAAGGTAGAAGCTGTTTGGAGGTACGAATTGAGCTTATTTAAACAACTTTGGCATAAGCATGAGATATTTCCAGTGTGATCTGAATATCTGTGATTTAGGTGTTTACGTTAACAGATTTAGCCGACTGTGTTTTGATGAATATCTGTCTGTTTTTATGAATGAATTATGTATGTTGTGATCTGATGTTGATTGGCATTCACGCATACATATTGAGCCTGAATATTCGATTGATGACCCGAGTCGAGCTAGCGTTGTGACCGGCCGGCTGAGTTATCGTGCCTGAAAGGTCCAATGCTATCATCGAGGTGGTGGCCGGCTGAGTTGTCGCGCCTGAAGACCACTGAGCTGTGATGGTCGACGGACCTGAAGATCATGGATCGATGATTTTCATCGGCTGATTGGCTGTGCGTGGTGTTGAGGCTCAATTGAGATTTGATTTGCCAGCTGAGTCGTTGTCTTGATTATCGATGTTCTTTGGTACCCTCATGCATATCATGGCTTGAAATATTGTATGTTTTATGAATTGCTGTTTTATGAGTGCTCTTCGTACTGAGGTTTGACCTCGTTTCTTTTCCCTGTGTTTGGGCTGCTGTGGTCTGTGTTGGCCATTGCAGGTTCTTCAGGTAATCCAGCTGGACAGAGTGGAGCGACAGCTGGTAGATCCCCGTTCTGAGTCCCAGTTATATTTTTATGTATTGATATTGAGCCAGGAGATGTCCTGAGCCTATCTTATGTTTGGGGATATGTAGTTGATTGACTACTTCTTGTTAACTTATTACCTGTTGATGTATTATTGCTGGATTTTGAGCTTAAATTCTTATTTTGATTATGAACTTATTTTGAATGATATTTTGGATCAGGCCCCACTTTTAAGCCCTATTTTGAATGCTTCCGTGTTTTAGCGCACCGGGCCTGACAACACCTCCCAAATCTGTTCCAGCTTGTGCCGTCCACCTTTAAAGACTCCTCACCTACAACCATGAAAGCTAGTGAGCCTAGGGGCTCAGCAGGTAAATTTGGTAATAAGAAAGCTTCACACAAACATAACAGATTACATAAAGGAAGTAAACATATAATGTAAACTGTCTTAAATCTGCGGTTATAAAATAACTCATTAAAATTTTCTGTATAAAATGTGGCGCAGCAGCTCTCCTTAGGTCTGGTCCCTGGATCAAGCTCATCTGATATCATGTCTATGGGGAATAAATCTCAAACTGTACTATGTGAAGGGGTATATAGGCTCGTCAACCCATAATCATGGTCCTTCCTAATTGAAGGGGCACACTGGTTCGTCAGCCAGCGTCCTCACCCTTCCTATACTGACCGTCTGTTATCTTTTCCACAAGTCACGAAACTTTGAAATCATTTCCCTTACTTATGAACTATGGCAGAGAAACTTCTGTCAATTCTCCTTCGTAACCTTGCCATAGAATAGTAAAACATTGCTAGAGGATCGCACACAAGCGGTTCATTGATTAATAAAAACGCTTTTATCATTTGAAAAGACTACTGGGTGTACGACGTAACACAAAATAAGGAGTTCTGAAATCAGCTCAGGATAGAAAATAGATCGCGGTCGTAAAAAGAGCTTTGAGTGATCAGAACTGATTACAAGCATAAAACAGCTCAGAGAAGAAAACAGCGTACGCACATAAAACAACTCTAGGTGAAGAAATCAGCTTACGAGTGTAAAACAGCTCAGGGTGAAGAAATCATCTTATGGCTGTAAAACACCTCAGGGTGTAGAAATAAATTTACGGTTGTAATACAGCTTAGGGTGAAGAAATCAGCTTACCGCTGTAAAACATCTCAGGGTGAATAAATAAGCTTATGGCTGTAAAACAGCTCAGGGTGAAGAAATCAACTTACGGCTGGTTTTTCAACTCAGCTTGGGGTAATCAGACCATATCTCAAGCTTGGAGAAACTCGAAGGGGAAAACAGATCGCGAGCGGACCGGATAAGGAAACCAGATTGCGAGTGGACCGGGTAAGGAAACCAGATCGCGAGTGGATCGGATAACGAAACCAGATCACGATAAGACTGGATAAGGAAACCAGATCACGAGCGGGCTGGACAATGAAATCGACTTGGTAGTTGGCTGAACAAGGGAACCAGCTTGGGAGCGGACTGAATAACAAAACCAGCATGGGAGTGTGCTGAATAAGGAACCAGCTCGGAGAAGTTCGAATAGACCAGCTAAGATTATCAGGCCAGAACATAGTTCTAACTAGATTGGCTTTGTCTATCTATTCAGAACCTCGTCCTTAGCTATCCAGGAAACAGCTTGGAGAAATTGGAACCGATTAGCTAAGCTTACAAGATCGGAGCAGCGTTCCATTTAGACCAGCTTGCCTATCAGCGCAGAACCTCATCCTTAGCTATCCAGCACTAGTGCTGAAGACAGCTAGAGAGAATTTCGAACTGATTAGCTAAACTTATCTGGTACCAGAATAGTGTGTTGGCGTCCGGAGCCAGATCCGGATCTCGCTCCCAGGGCGCAGCGGAAGTTTAAAATTTTGTGCCAGGGAATGGTCAATACATTAAATGGATCTCGATATTTTAAAAAATTTAAAATACATAAACATGAACAACAAGTGTTTAAACTGTTACCTGTCTGGCGACTAGGCGCCTGGCTCCGACTATTCCTCCAATGGAAATAGCCCTTCTTTGGTTGCTCCTAATCCGGTCATGACCGGTTTTCCAGTTCCTTCATTGGAATGCACTAGAACCCCAACGAATATTTCGCGAGCAGAATCTTCTTGTCGAAACGATCGCAGCGAAGTGCGGCGGCGGCGGGAGAAGGGAGAGGGGAGAGTTTGCTGAACAGCTTTTGGTGTGTTTTAAATGAAAACCCCAGGGCCCCTATTTGTAGATTTTCCATGGGCTTACACCAGGTTAATGGGCTTGGGTCGGGCCCAGGCCCAGTGAACATTGGTTTCAAGTTCATCGTTGTGGCTTCATCATAATCCCGATCGACGATCAGATCGGGCAGATCTATATAGTTTACAAAATTGAACATTATGATGCGAAAATATTTTTTTCAGACCACCTAATCCAAAATAGAAGTTAGGCCCCTATAAACTTTAAGGATAGTCATACTAGTCCAAGCTTAAGGAAATCTCATTTCCACCCTCAGTTAATTTTAGGAAGTCACACTTTCATCCTTCATCCTACTATACTCAACAAATTGAGTTCAATTTCCTTGTCTGCACTAGAATTGGTAAGCCAGCACACTGTGTGACCATCAATGGTTCAGAGATACAGCTTGCCGCGGGCTCACAACTCACTGTGAATCAGAAAACACAATTTTCTGATCTACCCATCGGACCAATGTAAAGCGCCTAGAAATATCGTCCCATGATACCCTAGGTATCACTGATAGTGTCTGCAAGAACCATTCGGTCATGGTTAGCGTATACGATCCATTCATCTCATATATCCCGATCGAATCAACGATCATTGGTAAATCGAAAGTCGTTAGAGATTTGATAGTCATGCATACATCTTGGAGATCAAAATAGCGACATCGTGAGTTCTACCAGGTAAACTCATTTACACTAAAGCACAAGAGTACCCTGGCCAGAGATTTGTCACACTATTATCTCCTCAGATAGCATAGGTTATCCACGCACTAGGGCGAGCAATGAATCCTCGACAAAAAAGCATTGACTCCCACATGCTTTGTGACCTCACCCAATCTCGACACCTGATGACCCTCACGGAGTCGATAAACGAGTCAAAGTGAGGTGACTAATCATGTAGAGTCTTAATGATGTTTCGAGTAGTGATTACTAATCCATACAACCAAGACCTCGGATTCTCCACTCGACAAATGGTAACCACTTGGAGAATCCGAACGAGGGTAGTTCAATAGTTCGTCAGGCAAACCATCCATCTGCATGCTCAGAACATCACAATGTTCCGTACCAATAAAACATGGTACTTCACATCGCAGATGCTAGTCTCAAACTCGGGCTGCCTTATCCTCATTTTGACGGCCCAATCGACTACGAACAAGTTTAGAATATACAGTGACTATTATATGTGTTTCATGATAGCCATCATATCCACTATCACATCTAACATACGTTATGGCGCATTCTAGGTCTTTATCCAGCATAATTGTTAACATTATAATAACAATGATGATAAAGAATTCCATATAAAACGTGAATTTCATAAGCAAATATTGTTTTACACAAAGAATCATCAAGAGCCCACACGCCACAAGTTGGCTAGTTGGGCACATACTCTAACAATCTCCCACTTGCCCTAAAGCCAACGACTCATAATGCGTAGTCCCATTGCTTCGTGATGTTGTTCAAACAACGAGTCTGGCAAGGTCTTTGTAAGTGGATAAGCAATTTTGTCTTCAGAGGCGACTCTCTCAACTGCTATGTCACCTCTTGCCACAATATCCTGGAATATGTGGTATTTTCTCAGGATTTGTTTGGATCTTTGGTGAGACCTAGGCTCCTTTACTTGCACAACGGCACCCGTGTTATCACAGTACACCGGGACTGGACCAACTCAATTAGGAATGACGCCCAACTCTTGGACGAAATTCCTTATCCAAACCGCCTCCTTAGCAGCAGCTATCAGGCTAGAACAGAGTTCTAACTAGATTGGCTTTGTCTATCTGTTCAGAACCTCGTCCTTAGCTATCCAGGAAACAGCTTGGAGAAATTGGAACCGATTAGCTAAGCTTACAAGATCGGAGCAGCGTTCCATTTAGACAAGCTTGCCTATCAGCGCAGAACCTCATCCTTAGCTATCCAGCACTAGTGCTGAAGACAGCTAGAGAGAATTTCGAACTGATTAGCTAAACTTATCTGGTACTAGAATAGTGTGTTGGCGTCCGGAGCCAGATCCGGATCTCGCTCCCAGGGCGCAGCGGAAGTTTAAAATTTTGTGCCAGGGAATGGTCAATACATTAAATGGATCTCGATATTTTAAAAAATTTAAAATACATAAACATGAACAACAAGTGTTTAAACTGTTACCTGTCTGGCGACTAGGCGCCTGGCTCCGACTATTCCTCCAATGGAAATAGCCCTTCTTTGGTTGCTCCTAATCCGGTCATGACCGGTTTTCCAGTTCCTTCATTGGAATGCACTAGAACCCCAACGAATATTTCGCGAGCAGAATCTTCTTGTCGAAACGATCGCAGCGAAGTGCGGCGGCGGCGGGAGAAGGGAGAGGGGAGAGTTTGCTGAACAGCTTTTGGTGTGTTTTAAATGAAAACCCCAGGGCCCCTATTTGTAGATTTTCCATGGGCTTACACCAGGTTAATGGGCTTGGGTCGGGCCCAGGCCCAGTGAACATTGGTTTCAAGTTCATCGTTGTGGCTTCATCATAATCCCGATCGACGATCAGATCGGGCAGATCTATATAGTTTACAAAATTGAACATTATGATGCGAAAATATTTTTTTCAGACCACCTAATCCAAAATAGAAGTTAGGCCCCTATAAACTTTAAGGATAGTCATACTAGTCCAAGCTTAAGGAAATCTCATTTCCACCCTCAGTTAATTTTAGGAAGTCACACTTTCATCCTTCATCCTACTATACTCAACAAATTGAGTTCAATTTCCTTGTCTGCACTAGAATTGGTAAGCCAGCACACTGTGTGACCATCAATGGTTCAGAGATACAGCTTGCCGCGGGCTCACAACTCACTGTGAATCAGAAAACACAATTTTCTGATCTACCCATCGGACCAATGTAAAGCGCCTAGAAATATCGTCCCATGATACCCTAGGTATCACTGATAGTGTCTGCAAGAACCATTCGGTCATGGTTAGCGTATACGATCCATTCATCTCATATATCCCGATCGAATCAACGATCATTGGTAAATCGAAAGTCGTTAGAGATTTGATAGTCATGCATACATCTTGGAGATCAAAATAGCGACATCGTGAGTTCTACCAGGTAAACTCATTTACACTAAAGCACAAGAGTACCCTGGCCAGAGATTTGTCACACTATTATCTCCTCAGATAGCATAGGTTATCCACGCACTAGGGCGAGCAATGAATCCTCGACAAAAAAGCATTGACTCCCACATGCTTTGTGACCTCACCCAATCTCGACACCTGATGACCCTCACGGAGTCGATAAACGAGTCAAAGTGAGGTGACTAATCATGTAGAGTCTTAATGATGTTTCGAGTAGTGATTACTAATCCATACAACCAAGACCTCGGATTCTCCACTCGACAAATGGTAACCACTTGGAGAATCCGAACGAGGGTAGTTCAATAGTTCGTCAGGCAAACCATCCATCTGCATGCTCAGAACATCACAATGTTCCGTACCAATAAAACATGGTACTTCACATCGCAGATGCTAGTCTCAAACTCGGGCTGCCTTATCCTCATTTTGACGGCCCAATCGACTACGAACAAGTTTAGAATATACAGTGACTATTATATGTGTTTCATGATAGCCATCATATCCACTATCACATCTAACATACGTTATGGCGCATTCTAGGTCTTTATCCAGCATAATTGTTAACATTATAATAACAATGATGATAAAGAATTCCATATAAAACGTGAATTTCATAAGCAAATATTGTTTTACACAAAGAATCATCAAGAGCCCACACGCCACAAGTTGGCTAGTTGGGCACATACTCTAACAATCTCCCACTTGCCCTAAAGCCAACGACTCATAATGCGTAGTCCCATTGCTTCGTGATGTTGTTCAAACAACGAGTCTGGCAAGGTCTTTGTAAGTGGATAAGCAATTTTGTCTTCAGAGGCGACTCTCTCAACTGCTATGTCACCTCTTGCCACAATATCCTGGAATATGTGGTATTTTCTCAGGATTTGTTTGGATCTTTGGTGAGACCTAGGCTCCTTTACTTGCACAACGGCACCCGTGTTATCACAGTACACCGGGACTGGACCAACTTGTGAGGATTGAGAAATTAGATTTGTGATTAATTGGTTTGATTTGGGATTAATCACGTGATTTTGAGGTTTCTGCTGAATTTTTGAGCGTCGCGTTAAGTTTTTGGGAATTTCCTACCGTAGCGATTTTGGAGCAAAAATGTCAGCAGCAGGTTACTGTAGCTCCTGCTGGTGGAATTTGAAATCAGCAGAGATGACGTCAGCGTGACGCATGAAGATCTGCTGGTTTTGGTTTGAATTGAAGCTGCTGCTGGTAGACATCGCGCGTAGTGTGAGATTGAGCGGGGAAGTGACGCGTGTTAGTCAACGTTTTGGAATGTTGACTATTGAATTCAGCAGATGCGTTTGTGAAGAAAGATCAGCAGATGGTTTGAGATCTGCCGATAGATATGATGACGTAGGTGTGACGTATTACTTGCTGCTGGTAGTAGTTGCGTTAGGTTGATTGCTGCTGATCAGCAGACGCGCAAATACTAGCGTTGAGAAGCGGCGTCGTTTGAATTAGTCGAAACGCTGCGTTTTGAGCTTTTTGTTGAGAGTTCAGCAGATGCGAAATTTCAAAGGCGTTGAGATGCGTCGTCGTTTTGAGTGACTTCGCGCGACCAGCAGATGGTTAGTTTTGCTCGCGAAAGTTGTGTCGGCTGATATTTGCTACGGCGTCGTTTAGATAAGTTGGAACGGTGTCGTTTTGTAGCGTTTTCATGAGATTATTGTTTAGTCGTTGCTGCTGATTTTACGAAGAGGAAAAGAGGGTTGCTGCTGATTGTCTCCTGCTGATTTCTTTGATTGATCGGTATGAATCAGCAGGTGAGATTTGAAGAGGTATATATAGAAGTGTTGATCGACACTTAGATTATTTTGAGCCAGATATCTCTTATCTCTTCTCCTTCAAACCCTCAACGAGTTACTGTTCACCATCTTCTTCTATCGCCATTTCCTGTCGATTCCAGCCTCTGTTTTTGAAGATCTTAGTGGCGCTGGATTCCCCTTGCTTCGCTCCTTAGTTTGCTACCCATTTGAGTAGTTGATTTGTGCTGGAAGTGGAAACGCGAAGCTGTTGGACTTCGAAGCTTTTGAGGAAAGCCTGTGCGAGCGTTCTGCTGCTAGCATGAGCTGTTTGGGTGAGCAATTCTTGTAGTTGAGCTCGGTTTTAG
>KQ999340.1:2107-41743 GCA_001598015.1 Dorcoceras hygrometricum | reverse complement strand
CATATCTCATAGTCGTACCATGCAGCTATGGAAAGCAAGATTCTAATTGACTTGAACATTGCGACTGGTGAAAAAGTTTCATCATAGTCAACACCTTGTCTTTGAGTGTAACCTTTTGCAACCAATCGCGCCTTGTAGGTCAGTACCTTACCATCAGGCCCAAGATTTCTTTTGTATATCCACTTACACCCAATAGGAACGATTCCTTCAGGAGGATTTACAGCAGTCCAGACTTGGTTCGAATGCATTGATTCTATCTTAGATTGCATTGCTTCAAGCCATAAATCAGAATTAACATCGGAAATTGCCTCCTTGAAGGTTCTTGGATCAAATCCAATATTTGGATCACTTGGATCCTCTTCAAGTAGGAAACCATATCTTTAAGGAGCCCTAAGAGCCCTTCAGACCTCCTAGGTCCGTGCACCTTAGGGATCGGTTCTTGAGGTGTGGGAGGTTCACTTGGTACTTTAGTTGGCTCTCGAACTTCTTCGAGTTCTACTATTTTGCCTTTTCTATCTAGTAGAAACTACTTCTCAAGGAAGGTGGCATTCCTAGAAACAAATACATTTGTTTCATTTGGATAGTAGAAATAGTATCCAATTGAATTCTTTGTATACCCAATGAAGTAGCATAATTTGGACCTATTATCCAGCTTATCTCCCACTGTCTGCTTCACGTAAGCAGGACATCCCCAAATCCTCAAGTACGAGTACTTACGAGGTTTGCCCATCCATATCTCATATGGAGTTTTATTCACTGTCTTGGTGTGAACATTGTTCAACAACATTACCACCGTTTCGAGCGCATAGCCCCAAAAAGAGGCAGGAAGTTCAGTAAATCTCATCATAGATCGAACCTGTCCAACAAGGTTTGATTACGACGCTCCGCTACACCATTGAGTTGTGGTGTGGCCGGAGGGGTCCACTGAGAGAGAATCTCATTCTCTTTCAGATAATCTTGAAACTCGGCATTTAAGTATTCTCCACCTCGATCAGATCAAAGTGCTTCAATACTTTTACTCAGTTGATTTTCTACTTCAGCCTTGAACTCTTTGAACTTTACAAATGATTCAGACTTGTGCTTCACTAAGTACAAATACCCATACCTAGAGTAATCATCAGTAAAGGTGATGAAGTAGGTATAGCCAAACTTAGTACTAATGCTAAGTGGGCCGCACACATCAGTGTGGATCAAGTCCAACAGATCTTGAGCATGTTCAGGCTTGCCCTTGAAGGGCAACTTGGTCATTTTACCTTTTAGATAGGATTCACAAGTAGTAAAAGAATCGATGTCTGACATTTCAAAACATGCCATCTCTCACTAGCTTGTGGTGTTAATTGTTGGTGATTAGCACGGGGCCTGACAAACTCCTTCAGGAATTACGCCCAAATCTTGGACGAAATTCCTCATCCAAACCGCCTCTTTAGCAGCAGCTGATGTTGCAATGTACTCAGCCTCAGTGGTTGAATCCGCGATGGTGTCTTGTTTGGAATTCTTCCAAGAGACAGTACACCATTGAGCATGAATACAAATCCAGAGGTTGACTTCGAGTTATCCACATTGCATTGGAAGCTAGAATCAGTGTTGCCTTCCAATTTCAGTTCACCACCCCCATAGACCATGAACATATTCTTAGTCTTTCGTAAGTACTTAAGAATGTCTTCACAGCCTTCCAATGCATTTGGCCGAGGTTGTCTTGGTAGCAGCTCGTGACACTCAGAACATATGCAACATCCGGTTTGGTCGAGATCATGTCATACGTAATACTACCTATTGCCAAAGCATATGACGCACGTGTCATACTCTCTATCTTTGCATAAGTCTTTGGACACATAGACTTAGATAGAGTGACCCCATGGCACATAGGTATGTGTCCTCTCTTGGACTCTTCCATAGAGAACCTCTTAAGTATGGTATCGATGTAGGCCGTTTGAGTGAGTCCGAGCATCCTTTTCGATCAATTCCTGTAGATCTGAATTCCAATAACATAGGATGCTTCACCCAGGTCCTTCATCGAAAATCTTCCAGATAACCATACTTTAGTTGATTGTAACATTCCTACATCATTCCCAATGAGTAGAATGTCATCAACATAAAGTATCAGGAATGTCACAGCATCCTTGACTATATTGAGACCGTAGATCGATCTCTGAAGTTTGCATACTTTATGCTCACTTCCTACAGATGTGAAGCCCTCAGGCTGCGTCATAAAGATCTCTTCCTTAATGTTTCCATTAAGGAACACAGTTTTCACATCCATTTGACATATCTCATAGTCGTACCATGCAGCTATGGAAAGCAAGATTCTAATTGACTTGAACATTGCGACTGGTGAAAAAGTTTCATCATAGTCAACACCTTGTCTTTGAGTGTAACCTTTTGCAACCAATCGCGCCTTGTAGGTCAGTACCTTACCATCAGGCCCAAGATTTCTTTTGTATATCCACTTACACCCAATAGGAACGATTCCTTCAGGAGGATTTACAGCAGTCCAGACTTGGTTCGAATGCATTGATTCTATCTTAGATTGCATTGCTTCAAGCCATAAATCAGAATTAACATCGGAAATTGCCTCCTTGAAGGTTCTTGGATCAAATCCAATATTTGGATCACTTGGATCCTCTTCAAGTAGGAAACCATATCTTTAAGGAGCCCTAGGAGCCCTTCAGACCTCCTAGGTCCGTGCACCTTAGGGATCGGTTCTTGAGGTGTGGAGGTTCACTTGGTACTTCAGTTGGCTCTCGAACTTCTTCGAGTTCTACTATTTTGCCTTTTATATCTAGTAGAAACTCCTTCTCAAGGAAGGTGGCATTCCTAGAAACAAACACATTTGTTTCATTAGGATAGTAGAAATAGTATCCAGTTGAATTCTTTGGATACCCAATGAAGTAGCATAAGTTGGACCTATTATCCAGCTTATCTCCCATTGTCTGCTTCACGTAAGCAGGACATCCCCAAATCCTCAAGTACGAGTACTTACGAGGTTTGCCCATCCATATCTCATATGGAGTTTTATTCACTGTCTTGGTGTGAACATTGTTCAACAACATTACCACCGTTTCGAGCGCATAGCCCCAAAAAGAGGCAGGAAGTTCAGTAAATCTCATCATAGATCGAACCTGTCCAACAAGGTTTGATTACGACGCTCCGCTACACCATTGAGTTGTGGTGTGGCCGGAGGGGTCCACTGAGAGAGAATCTCATTCTCTTTCAGATAATCTTGAAACTCGGCATTTAAGTATTCTCCACCTCGATCAGATCAAAGTGCTTCAATACTTTTACTCAGTTGATTTTCTACTTCAGCCTTGAACTCTTTGAACTTTACAAATGATTCAGACTTGTGCTTCACTAAGTACAAATACCCATACCTAGAGTAATCATCAGTAAAGGTGATGAAGTAGGTATAGCCAAACTTAGTACTAATGCTAAGTGGGCCGCACACATCAGTGTGGATCAAGTCCAACAGATCTTGAGCATGTTCAGGCTTGCCCTTGAAGGGCAACTTGGTCATTTTACCTTTTAGATAGGATTCACAAGTAGTAAAAGAATCGATGTCTGACATTTCAAAACATGCCATCTCTCACTAGCTTGTGCATCCTTCTTAAAGAAATGACCTAGCCTAGCGTGCCAAAGTTCGGCTGGGTTTTGATTATCATTTTTCCTTTTAATAGTTGTTGTGTGTGTTTCTACATCGCGAGTTGGAACTTATTTTAATTTTAAGTTGCATAGATCATTTTCGCGTTCCCCAATTACAATTAAACATTCATTATTGTATATGTTGCAAATCGAATTAGCAAAATGACAAGAATAACCATCACTATCAAGTAAGAAACGAAAATAATGTTTTTTATTAACTCGGGAATGAATAAACATCCTTTAATAACAACTTAAAATTAGAATGCAAAAATAAATGAACGACTCCTATTGCCTCGGCTGCAACCCTTGCTCCGTGGGCTAGCCCTTCCTAAGTCTTCGACTTCTTGTCATTACCTGCAAATCATTGCAGATATGAGATTCACATCCGGTATCAAGTACCCAAGAAGTAGAATTAAGAGACATGTTTATTTCAATGTAGAATGTACCTTTTGCAGTTCGCAGCTTCTCGAGGTAATCTCGACAGTTCCTCCTCCAATGCACAGGCTTGTGACAGTGGTGGAAAACGTCCTCAGTTTTGTCGGGCTTGGAAGCCTTTGCCTTTGGCTTCTTGTTGGGCTTGTCCCCATTCGCCGGGATAGAGCGCTTCTTACCATGGCGTTTGAGCCCTTTCTTAACGGATGAAGAAGAGCCCAATAGGAGGACGAGCTTGTCCTTATTTATCGTTCCCTCAAACACTACAAACATGTTTACCAACTCCTCAAGAGTGGCTTCCAGCTTGTTCATGTTAAAGTTGACCTCAAAGGGGTCGAATGAAACAGGGAGTGAGAGTAGAATCAAATTCACAGACAGCTCATGTGGAAGTACGAGCTCAAAGCTCACCAAATTTTCAACGAGCCCAATCATGCGGACCCCATGCTCGTGGACCGAAGTCCCCTCGCGCATGAGGCCACTCATGAGCTCCTTGACAGTAGTAAACCTCTCCGCCCGAGAGTTCTCCCCATACAGCTCTTTGAGATGCAAGTGTATGTCACCAGCATGCTCAGCGTCCTCAAATCGCCGCTGCAGTTCATTGGACATAGAAGCCAACATGTAGCACTTAGCCTTGAGATCATGGTCCCACCATTTCCCAAGTCTAGTCAGCTCTTCAGGACTGACTTCAGTGGGGGCTTCCTTCGGAGGGCTTTTCTCTAGCGTGTAGAGCAGCTTCTCCGAAGCCAAGATAATCTCGAGATTACGCAACCAATCCAGGTAGTTAGCGCCAGTTAACTTGTTGCTATCCAGTATAGCAGCGAGTGAATTTTTTATCGAAGACATTTTAAGCAGTATATATCCTAAGATAAAATAGACATTCATTACTAAAAATTTATAGGAATTCACTAAGACATAAAACATGGTCATTTTATTTTATGAATTACCCTCCCACTATTTTAACGATTTCACCACCCTCTAATGAAATCGAGAAAGCCAGTTTCCTTAGCGGGTACACGGAGCCCAATCGAGAATCATAGTCCCGAATAATATCAGCCAACTATAACCTCCAAAAGTAGAGCCTATTTGCACCGGGTGCAACCTCCATGTATTTACCTCACGTCCAGTAAGGGCCCAATAATATGACGTCGATTACTATCACGTGTCAAGATGACCCATCAATGTTGAGTCGTGATGGACGGTCCCCTTAATATCCCCAATAATATGAGCCAACGTTAAAGGGAGTTCCAACCAACTCACAGCAAGTGTCAATAGAGTGTACAGCTTTCCGGCATACATAACCCCCTCAATAATATGAGACGGGTCATGCATACGGGTAGCATCGTTGTATACCACATTTTTTATGGAAGATAGGAAATTTTAAACAGTATTTAAATTCCCTAGCCTCATCGTCTTGTTGAATAATCTTTTGTTTTTTGATCAATTTAGAAGCTAGTGATTAGTATTTTCCAAGAGTGCTTCCAGGTAGTTGGAGGGGCTAAGGTCCACTTCAAAACCAACTTCCTTAGACAAAGCAACGTCCTTCAGGGAGACTTAGCCAGTACAAGTCGTTTTTAAGATAGTCTATAAAGGACTCCCTTAGATCATGTACTATCTTTTTATTCAAAATTATCAATAAACTAAGATCTTTCAATTTTAATCATGAAACTTTATCCTTGATATTAATTTTAAATCATATTTAAAATGAGTGATTTGCATTATTGGAAATTTAGGTCTCATATTTTAAATCAGATTTAAAATATCATGCGGATTCAAAACCATTTATCATATCAAGATTATCATGCAATTTACATAATTAATCAGATTTACTAACATAAATATTGCAATCAAATCATGCTTGACATATATAGACAATCAAATCAAATTTGACATTATACAACAAAATCATATTTTAAATATAAAATCATATTTTTATAAATAAAATTGTCAATAAACTAAGATCTTTCAATTTTAATCATGAAAATTTATCCTTGATATTAATTTTAAATCATATTTAAAATGAGTGATTTGCATTATTGGAAATTTAGGTCTCATATTTTAAATCAGATTTAAAATATCATGCGGATTCAAAACCATATCAAATCAAGATAATCATGCAATTTACATAATTAATCAGATTTACTAACATAAATATTGCAATCAAATCATGCTTGACATATATAGACAATCAAATCAAATTTGACATTATACAACAAAATCATATTTTAAATATAAAATCATATTTTTATAAATAAAATCATATTTTTTATTTAATTAATTGCATCAAATTATTTTAAGCTTAAAACAATTTAGGTCCAACATCTCAAAATTTTTCAAAAATAATTTTGGTCCAACCAAAAAGCCTGATAGCAAGTATCGGCCCAAAAACTCGTCGGACCACCCGGGACAAGCTCGGAAAAACCATAGGAATCAAAATCCGCCGCCGCATCAACGCCTCGGCACCACCTTACGAGCGATGTCACCTCCGCCGCACGCGTGCAGCGCACGGGTGGGCGGTCACCTGCGCGACCAGTGCGCGCAGGAGGGGCGGCAGATGCACGTATACCCGTGCGCGACTTGCGCGCACGGGTTTCAGTGTGCCCGTGCGGCGTGCGCGACAGGCGCGAAACATATGCCGAGATGTGCATGCGGGGCGTGCACGACAGACGCGCAACGCCTGCCACAACTTGTGCGCACGATGCACGTGCACCGGCCCCCCGCGATACGTGCAGCGATATGCGTGCGGCAGGCGTGCGCGATATGCGTGCGATGGTGGGAGGCGCGGCGGTGTGCTGTCGGAAATTTTTTTATTTTGAGAAACCTAGATTTTGATGCAAATGCAGGTAGAACGGTGTATTGACAGATCCGAGCCAAAGCTTTTATACCACAGTTGGAGCCCGGCGCCAGATCCGGATCCCGCTCCCGGGGAGCAGCAAAAGTTTAAAAATTGTGCCCAGGAACGGTCAATACATTAAATGGATCTGGATATTTAAAAAAATTTAAAATACATAAACATGAACAACAGGTGTTTAAACTGTTACCTGTCTGGCGACTAGGCGCTGGCTCCGACTATTCCTCCAATGGAAATAGTCCTTCTTTGGTTGCTTCTAATATGGTCCATGGACGGTTTTTCAATTCCTTCGTTGGAGTGCACTATAACCCCAACGAAGATTTCGCGAGCAAAATCTCCTCGCCGGGACGATCGCAGCGAAGTGCGGCGGCGGTGGTGGGATAAGGGAGAGGGGATAGTTTGCTGAACAGCTTTTGATGTGTTTTAATGAATACCCCAGGGCATATTTATAGATTTTTCATGGGCTTAAACCAGGTTAATGGGCTTGGGTCGGGCCCAGGCCCAGTGAACATTGGTTTCAAGTCCATCGTTGTGGCTTCATCATAATCCCAATTGACAATCAGATCGAACCGATCTACACAGTTTACAAAATTGAACATTATGATGCGAAAATAATTTTTCAGACTATCTGATCCAAAATAGCAGTTAAGCCCCTATAAGTTTTAAGGATAGTCATAGTAGTCCAAACTTAAGGAAATCTCATTTCTACCCCCAGTTAATTTTAGCAAGTCACACTTTCATCATTCCTCCTACTAAGTTCAATTTCCTTATCTGCACGGGAATTGGTAAACCAGTACACTGTGTGACCCTCAATGATTCAGGGATACAGCTAGCCGCGGGCTCACAACTCATTGTGAATTAGAAAACACAATTTTTTGATCTACCCATCGGACCATTGTAAAGCACCTAGCAACATCGCCCCATGATCCCCTAGGTATCACTGATAGTGCCTGCAAGAACCAGTTTGTCATGGTTAGCGTATAGTATGGTCCATTCATCTCATATATCCCGATCGAATCAACGACCATTGGTAAATCGAAAGTTGTTAGAGATTCGATAGTCATGCATACATCTTGGAGATCAGAATAGCGACATCGCGAGTTCTACCAGGTAAACTCATTTACACTAAAGCACAAGAGTACCCTGACCAGAGATTTGTCACACTATTATCTCCTCAGATAGCATAGGATATCCGCGCACTAGGGCGAGCGATGAATCCTCGACAACAAAGCATCGAATCCCACATGCTTTGTGACCTCACCCAATCTCGACACCTGATGACCCTCACGGAGTCGGTAAACGAGTCAAAGTGAGGTGACTAATCATGTAGAGTCTCAATGATGTTTTGAGTAGTGAGGACTAATCCATACAACCAAGACATCGGACTCTCCACTCGACAAATGGTAACCACTTGGAGAATCCGAACGAGGGTAGTTCGATAGTTCGCCAGGCAAACCATCCATCTGCATGCTCAGAACATCACAATGTTCCCTACCAATGAAACGTGATACTTCAAATCGCAGATGCTAGTCTCAAACTCGTACGACCTTATCCTCATTTTGACGGCCCAATCTACTAGGAACAAGTTTAGAATATACAGTGACTATTAGATGTGTTTCATGATAGCCATCATATCCACTATCACATCTAACATACACTATGGCGCATTCTAGGTCTTTATCCAACATAATTGTTAACATTATAATAACAATGACGATATATAATGTCATATAAAACGTGAATTTCATAAACAAAGATTTTTTTACACAAGACTCATCAAAAGCCCACACGCCACAAGTTGGATAGTTGGGCACATACTCTAACACGGTGCTCTAGCTAGACCAGCTCCGCCTGTCAGCTCAAAACTTCGCCAATAACCATCTATGACAACTTAATCTTTGCACAGAGAACCCTATTCTGAAACTACATATGTACAACCCAGAATTTTTAAACAAGACAACAGCTTTAACTGTCGTAAAATCTCCACTGTAAAACATTTGGAAACTTTAAAAACGTTTACGGAACCGCTGAAGGTGTACAGATCCTAATATCATTTGAAACCTTTAAACAACTCAAAACTCCGAAACAGATGCAAACAGAAAGCAAACAACAAGCAGAGAAAGGCGAACAATAATATGCTTTCACAGAAGAAGCAAGAAATAAAGTTTTTGGTTTCTTGCATGATTTCTCCACCTGAGTTGTTAGCCGTGATCTGTGCGTCGATAGTCGTGTGAGTTGTTCTGGCCTTGAGCTTTGTTGAGGTATTTTGGTAAGATCTGAGCAAGGTACGAATTGAGATTGTATTTATAGCTTTGAGATAAGCATGCGAACGTATATGTGTGTGTACCAATGTTGAACAGTGGCTGTGTGCTGATTTGTTGAGCCCTGTGCATTGCATGATTTGATGTCGTAGCTGTTGTATTTGTATTGTATGATATTATATGATTTTTCGATGATCTGCATACATACATATCATGTTGAGCCTGAATTCTTTGAAAATTGATTTTGATTATTGAATAGTACCAGTATGCTGTATTTTGAAAATAAAATGAGGTGTCGGATGGCTCCCGTATCCTAGACTCACCGCTACGAGATTTGTATCACCATGAGGACCAGTAGGTAGCTTCCACCCCTCAAAGAGCTGAAAGGCACCAGTTGGGTTGATCTTGATGATTGTGCTACTGGTACTGCATGTGGGACGACTAGGTAGCTCCCATACTCTCACATGTGTTGTGTCCACTGAGTTATTTTGATTGTCAGCTAAGTTGGTGTGCTTTGGATTCTGATGATTCTTTGTAACCCTCATGCATTGCACGACATGATAGGTTGCATGTTTTTATTTGATTGTTGTTTTATGATCGCTCTTCGTACTAAGTTTTGACCTCAGTTTTTTTCCTTTGGGACTGCTTTGGTCGTGTGTTTGACCATTGTAGGTTTTTCAGGTAGATCGGTCTGTCCGAGTGATGCGTCAGCTAGTGGAGACCATAGTTGTTTGATGCCCCAGTTATGAATATATTGTATCGAGTCATTGTCAAGGGATGCCCTGTGTAACTGTTCTATTGATGATTCGACTGTTGTGGTTGATATATACATATGTGGATGATTAGTTTAGCTGTTGAATTTTGAATCAAGTTCTGTATTTGAGTATGTGACTATTTTGAAAATGTATTTTCTATTCAAACCAAATCAAAATTTTAACCACTTTTTAAACTTTCGCATTTTACTGTTGATTGTGTGCTTATTTCTATATTATGATCACCCGGCCTGACACAGTGTGCAAGCACTAAAAGATTCTTGTATCAAGGCCGAAGTCCGAGGTTGGAATCCGTCTGAGACATATATAAATTGCGAGCTGAAATGAAGTTGGAGATATCGAGCATTCTCTTCAATTTTCTTTAAAAATTTTCAGTTGTAATATTTTTCAGTTTATGAGTGTTGTATTTTCAGCTACTATAAGTAGCTAAACATGTTTTATCCTCCTTCGATGGGAGGTTATTAATGTAATATTATATTTATGTCTGAATAAAATTACGAGACTTTTTCCTCTCTCATATTTTACAAATTAAATCTTTTACTATACGCCTTGAGGTAGGAAGGAGACAAGGTTGTGCTGTGTATTGTTGAAGTAATTCATGGCAGGAACCATCAGTTACGACTTCGTGGTTGAACTGTGAGAAGCAGTTTGTAAAACCCGATGGACATACTCGAAAATACTTCCGTCAAAAAGGTAGGAGAGTTAATTTATTTACCAAGCATGATGGGCAAAGTAATTATTTAATAAAAGCGGGGGAAAACATGTAGTTAGAACAAAGAAGAAGTTTTAACAGGGCGTTAAAACAAAAAATTTATGACGTAAGGAGTGAAAATAAAGATAAACTAGGGAGTAGGGAGTTATAAATAATTCACCCTTAATAAATTTTAAAGTAAACAACCCCATAAAGTAAATGACAATTGTTATATTGGTACCTTTTTTGAACTTTAGCCCTTCCTTTTTCAGTTTGTATCAAACTCACGAGCAAGATTCCAGGATAGCTACTTAGCTAGGACAATAGAAACAAGCTAGAACAGGCATTTATCTTGAAGTACTCATAGATTAGCCATAACTACATCTCATAATTATCTACTCAAAAGTAACAAAATTCAATAAACATTCAGTTACTCTTGCTTTCGATAAAGTCAAGAATAAAAAAAAAGGAATATAGAGCATCAAAATTTAACTAGTTAGAGTAAAATCTAAAATGAATTATTGTATTAATAGAAAAAGGAGTGGGTAGTAGTTTGATTAAATAATCGATTCACATAACCTATGTACGAATGACCGATCTCATAAAAAACTATGTGATTTGTACTTGAAATTATCAAATTCGATCCTAACTCAAATATGTATTAAGATAAATTTTAATCGAAATTTTGGTAAAAAAACAAAATAAGCAAAAAAGTTTAGTCAAGTGTATAGATCAGATCACCACACCATAGATCAGATTAACTGGAACAGAACAACTAATAATATAACAGCTCAAGGAATAAGAGTAGATAGATCAAAGGGTGGTTCAAGAGCAGATAAGTTCAAGAGCAGTTGTACAAGAGCAGATCGGATTGGATCTCAGCTGGAACAGATTAGGCAGTTCAGCATACCATAAAGAACTAACAGAACAGTGCGGTAAAGAGAACAGATAAGCATAGCACAAGAGTTGTTAATATGTTGACCTAAAGAACATTTATAGTCGTTTGATATAGTAATACAACAATCAGAATGTTGATAGGAATATTGAGTATGAGTATTGTCTTATCAAGCTTAAACTATGGAGCATTTGATGCATAAGAACAAAGTACACATACGGCATGAAATGCACATTAAATGATCAAGTAAAAAATTACGAGAATTTAGTGGCTGGGAGTATTGTTCGTATTTATTACCATTGGATTCTCGGCCTATGAATACCCAAAGATTTGAAGATTTGAAGTTATGAAGTTATGAAGCTACAATTGATTTTATGTGACGGGAAAGAGAAAATGTTCGATCTGTTTATATAGATCAGAATCTAAGTTTTTATTTACACAAATCTGTTATTATTCTACTAACGTTTTACGTGTGATGCACAGTGCAATTGATTAAGGAGACAGGGAGACATCCAGACTGGAACACTGATGGGACGCCCAAGCTGGAACAGTTGAAGATGTCTACGCTGGAACAGTGAGGGGACGCCTGAACTGGAACAGCACTGATGGAAAGGGTGAAAAGAACATCAAGATGGTTCATCTTCTTGGTACAAGAGCAGTCAGAGATCAAGCGCAGAAAGATTCGGTGAAGAGCATAACCGTTCAAGCGCAGATCAAGTGCAGTGTTCAAGTACCGACGCATAAAAAGTGCAGTGATCAAGTGTAGGTCAGATAACTAGGCGCAATTATAATCAGTTTATAATAGCGATCTCAGTCCTTGGGTAGACTGGATAAGAACTGATTATTGTATCCCAAAGAAGAAGGTATACAATCACTGGTGCTGAATTTCAGTTCTACGAGATAAGGTTTAAAGTTTCCTCGAAGAACTGGCTCAATCAACCAGTGAAAGAAAGGTGTGCTTGCTGATAGTTTTGATGAGGTGTCTGAATGGACCAAGAGAACAAGCAAGTAACACAGTTGCTCTTGACGAGAAGAATAAAATCAAGCTGGTTAAGTACAAACCAGCTCGACATGAAGAAGGCCAGCTCGGAGAAGAGAAAACCGGATCGGAGAAATATGGTCAAGCTGGATGCTTATGAGAGAGACGGAAGCAAGAGTTTGTGATCGTGAACAATGTCGACGCCTATGATGATGTGAAGATCACATGCCATCCGATACCAAAGGAATTGTGGAGAAAGATTCCCGTGGTGAAAGAAGTAACCAGCTGGGAAGGAAACCAACTGAGAGACAAGCTCAGAGCCCAAAAATGTCTTCGTGTAATTACAAGCCAGCTCGATTCAAAGAAATCAGCTGGTTAAGTTCAAACAAGCCTGGCAAGAAGAGCATATGACAAGAGCAAATTAGAAGATCAGCTCAAGAGCAGATGATAATAGAAGAAGAGAGCATTGAACAGCTCGAAGTAAAGATCAGCTCAACACAAACCAGAACAGAGATAAGATGGTAAACTGATTAAGGTCAAACCGGTTCAGATAGAATGACAGATGCTATCAAATCTACGAGCAAAGTGATTTGAGTACAAGACTATACAAAGACTGCTTTTCAGTATTCAAATCGATTTGCTTGTATTTTGTCTTCTCAAGTACAGTGCTCATGTGCTTAAAGTGAAGAAAAGCCTACAATGCATTAAAAGACGAAGCACGCAAAGTAAAACAGTGTCAGACGACTTTCAACGCCTACAACTTTATGTCCAACGGGCAAATCTCTGCGTCTGGCTATATATATCAAGAGATTCGCACAAGTGATACGAGAGAACAGAGAGAAGTTGATATAGTGTTGTCCAAATCAGAAATGTAAAAGTAGAAGAAAGTTTTAGCGGGGGAGAGATGTGAGACGCGGAATTGTGTTTGATTTCGAGGATGAAATCATGATCCGGAAGTTTTAGTTGGGAAGAGTTCATTTCCTGAACTCTTGATCCGGAATTGTGTTTGATTTTGAGGATGAAATCCTGTTTTAGTGGGGGAGAGATGTGAGACCCAAAAGTTTAGAAATATTAATTGAGTTAATTAATCGGGTTTAGCACTACAACTTTGTGTCCAACGGGCAAATCTCCGCATCGGGCTATATATAGAGCAGAGCACAAGCAGACAGGGGCATGCGTGGATGAGAGAAGAGCGAAGTCGACAAAGTGTTGTGCGAACCAAAATGTAAAAACAGAAGAAAGCACAACCCTGGGAAGACATCGAATAACCAGCTCGAATAGGAGCACTTCTCAGTGCGTGAGATTTTGTCTTCGAGATATTGAGTATACACTGTAAATCTCACACACAGTTCACTCACATATTTGAGAGAGCTGATTGGATTAGCCGAGTGAATAAAAAAAACGACTTCCATTGTAGTCTTTGGACAGAGACGTTAAACAAGTCTACGTTATCTTTCACACTGAGATGTTGAAGAAGTGTGTGTAGCCTTTCTCACTGAGGCGTGAAAGAAGTGAAGTTAGATACACGCAGCTTGCGAGCTGGTGTGCAGTGGTGGCTAGGAGTTCTTGCGGCTGCTGGTCGTAGGATCGGGTTGCAGCGAGGGTCGCTGTAATCAAAGTCTTCTAGTGGATCCTCCCGGTTACGGAATAAGGGGAGACATAGGAGATTCAGCTCCGAACTTCCATAAATAAATTACAGTGTATCGTTTTACAGCTTTCTGTATTTTCATTCATACGCATTGCATGTTTTACAACTGATTTAAAAAAAAGCGTTAATAAGCTATCTAATTATCAGAGTTCAGTTTGAGTTATTTCAGCATGATTTTATTTCATTACTCAATCTGTATCTCGGTGCACTTAAGTTCAAGAACACTGAACTATTGCAACTCAAGATTCAACCGACCAGATCACATGCGTGCAGGATCAGCTTGCAGAGCAGCTGGTAGAACACCTGTGCAATCCGATTCCAAGTTGCGTGCTGCTTCTATCTTTCAAAAACCTTAAATTACACGTAACTTAAGGGGTCAGTGTCTTAGGCTGTGTGAGAACTCATGGACAACCCCCTGTTTTCGATCCCAACATTTGGAATCAGAGCGCTTTTACGATCTGGTACCCTGTATTTTTGGGACCAACAGAAAAGTTTGAAGTGTTCAAATCTACGTTATTCTAGCTCTCTATCAGTACGCCTTGTGTGTATTCTTTCAGTTAAGGTAAATCAGCTAAGACTTACGCTTACATAGAAAATCATTATCTAGAGCGTTATTTGTAAATTACCAGAGCTTGTTCTATTAAGTGTGAGTGTATTAGAAGTTCAGATCAGCATAGTGCTGAGCTAAATGGATTTGGTTAAAGCGTTTAATTAAATTAAAGTAGTGAAAATCATCCAGCTTGGAAGAAGGAGAGATATAGAAATTAGATTTCAAACTTCCATAAAAGAAAGATTTTGTCGCATATCTCTTTATTTATCGTACTTTAAGTTTACTGAAAGATCGAGTTGTTTTTTGCACAACTTATTGTAGCTCGAGATATTAGCACGGACTGAGACTTAAGCTAAGGTGGTCTTAATGAAGCATTTTCCAAAAGAAAATTAAGAGTTTATTCACCCCGCAAAACTCTATTCTCGATTCAAAGATATTAAAATTTCTTTCGAGCTAAAGTCGGGTCTATTTTATTGTATTACATAGTTGCGTCGTTCATGAGCTTTAATATAATTACATATTAAATAAAATCTATGGAGTATATTAATAATTTATGTACACCACTATGTTCTAAAAATAACTCATAGGTTTTTTGTCAAGTTCACATTTCACATGAAATGTGAAAAATAAGTACACAAATAAGTTATATGCGCCGTCTAAAAGTATAGAGTGTTGAACACAATTATTTGAATATAGCGGATTTGTACCATCTTGGTTTATAGATTGATATACACCATGCCCTATCCACTATCAAATCCGCCATATGAACATGTGGTTTATCATTTACAAGTAACCTGTCCATTATGCAATAAATTGAAAAACAAAGGACCAAATGCTATTAATAAGCAAGAAAACCCCCTTGAAAGCGACCAAGAACAATTCTACGAATTTTTTATTCTTTATTTTTGGTTTGTTAAATAACATCAGTACATCACACATTCCTCGTGCTTTTTATCTCTGCCAAAAGCACACTTCGATTGTGTATAAAGCCATAGAATTCTTGCCCCATCTCGGATTATAACCAGAAATTCGACCTCTGTTAGCATTAAATGCAAAGGAGAGAGAGATGGCTTCATCGAAGATCGTCGATTCCGGTAAGCTGGCCGGCGGGAGGTCCAACTTCTCCAAGACTTGCAGCCTTTTGAGCCAGTACCTAAAAGAGAAGGGAAGTTTCGGAGATCTTACTCTAGGATTGGCTCAAAAGTTCGAATCCACTGGTATGATTTTGTTTTCCTAAGTTTGTTTTCCTTTTGGGTAACCGGATCTGAGAATTTCTGGATTTGGGTTTTGATTCTGTTGGATTTGTTTCCTTTTTTCGGGAGAGTCGGTTGATTTTGTGAATTTAAGGTGCGGCGGCGGCGCCTGCAACTGGGACGATGAATTTTTTCCCGATTATGGAGAAATTTGGCGAGACCCACGTTCCTGCCGGCGAAGAAGCAGCCCGGAAGAAGTCCGATCTTAGGTAAATGATTCTTCTATAATCTCTACCCTCTGCACTTTTGAATTAAATTTTGGGGATGATTTTTGTGTGCAGCGATACGAAATCCGGTGCTGAAACCGCCCAGATGACAATATTCTACGGCGGCCAAGTGCTCGTGTTCGATGATTTCCCGGCGGAGAAGGTCAATGATATCATGTCCTTGGCAAGCAAGTCCCCCGGCATAACCCAGCTGAACCACCACCACAACCACCCCACCCCCTTCGCCCCTCCGCCCTTCACTGCCCAGAGTCCTTCCGAGTCCGCCACCGCCATCTCGAACCTGATCCCCAGCTTCGGACTCCCGGAGCGTTCCCTCCACCCGCCCATGCCGCCGCTCGGCTCCGATCTACCGATCGCTAGGCGAAACTCGCTGGCCCGCTTCCTGGAGAAGAGGAAGGACAGGTAATCTAACAGTAGCTTGAATTTCGACTTTCCTTTGACTGAAACTGATCCTATCCATTTCTTTCGCCGCCGCAGAATCAAAGAGAAGGCGCCGTACCAAGAAATTAAGCCGGCGCCTACTGCGGCCGCCGCTCCGCCGGATGGAGGCGAGGCGCCGTCGGGATTGGATGCTATGTAGCTTAAAGCCCGAAGATTGTTATTGCTTTCAAGTATGTATTAACATTACGATGAAGAATATGTATTTTGATAATTGACTGCAACTTTGGCTGCTAAATTAATGCTTCTAAGCCTTTAATTAACTATACTTTGGCTTCAAAGTATAAAGATTTGATTTGAATTTTGGTCACATAATTTTTCTGAAAAATGTATTTAAGATAAATTTAATCATAGTTTACTCTTGGCTGAGCAAAAGTTATAACAATTGATTTTGTAAACAAATTATGTATAGTGTAATGAAACCACATTCTATTGACCATGAATTTAGCTCATTGTCATGGTTCTCTCGTGTTGATGACATTTACAATATTGAATAAAGTATATATTTTGCGATTTGCTAAATTTGTATATTATTAATACTATTTATCCACAATTTAGTTGAGGGTGACCCGTCGATTCTTGGTCGCATGATTCAAACATAGAAATCAAATGAATTTATTAGATTGAGATTTATCACAAATAGTGAAGGAACTGTTGACATTCATGAACGAAGATGAAGAAGTTTTAATTAATGGCATACACTCGAGAGTCTAAATTGGATCCATGCAACTTCTTTAATGTGAATTGAATAACATGGAGTTTTTTTCTAGTTCTCTTAAGTTTTAGATTAGGTTTGATAGATAGATTTGATTTGAATGCTTTGATTCAAGGCACTGGAGGAATATCTATATCACAATTAGTACTAAAACTTCTATGATTTGGTCATATATAATGTTGAGTTTATTTGAAATTTTCATATCCAAATGACACAATGAATCTAAAATTGTTGATTTGAAATTGTTGATCCAACAAATCAAGCACATCTTCAATTCAAAACTTGCGAACGTAGACAAAGCTAAGAGCATCTTGTGATCTATGGCTTTGCAAAACCATGAGATCTAGTTGAAGACGTAGTTTTGCTAACCCTTTGAGATATGTATATTCATGTAAAACTTATTGTCGTGACTTTTTTAAGATTTCGTTTGGACAACAATTTAAAATCGTTTTCAGTATTTTATAATTAAAAAATCTTAAAATATATGTTTGTATAAGTTTTTTGTCAAATATTTTTTTTAAAAAAACTAATCTGCGAGTATAATTTTTGTAAAAATAAGATAAACTTGTTTTATTATGTTTTATAATATAAAATATATGTAAAATTTAATGATATTTTTATAATACAAACTATATGTAAAATTGATTAATTCTTGATTATTTTTTATATTGAAATATTACGTGTATTTTTCCATGTGGGAATATTACTTTCAAATGAGCTGGCAAGATCACGCCAGTGGTTGGACATTTAAGTATTGAATACATTAGTCCTATAATATGTATGATCTGTCCTATATTTATTCTTAACACGCTTTTAATTATAGGAGTTTATATATGGATATATAGTGCAAACTTATGTGTATTACTTTTTAAAAACTTGATAATGTGGGCGTCTATAATGGGCGCGCGCGTGGGCGCTTGAGATGCTCAGCCGAACATCTCATGAAATTTTTAAAAAATTCGTGAGATGTTCGGCTGAGTATCTCAGGCGCCCATGCGCGCGCCCATTGTAGGCGTCCACTACATCGATTCTATATATATGAATTAAGTTACTTCTTTAAAATATAGTTACAATATTGGTACAGATTCGTAAGCGAAGTGGCCAATCAATACAACCAATAATAGAGAGTGGTTGAACGTGCATTGTAGAGAGTTGGTATATATATAATAAATAATAATACT
Source organism: Dorcoceras hygrometricum (assembly GCA_001598015.1). NCBI lineage: Eukaryota > Viridiplantae > Streptophyta > Magnoliopsida > Lamiales > Gesneriaceae > Dorcoceras > Dorcoceras hygrometricum. The sequence goes on along the minus strand of KQ999340.1, from coordinate 23,216 downwards.
GAAGGTTAAATCTGTATTCCATGTAGTTGTTGGGGTAAAGAAGTGTAATAAAACAGTATAAATGATCTTAAGAAAACAGCATAAAGGAATAATTGGACACGTGATTTAATTAAGGGGTTAACTGAAATTAACCCCAAATTTGTTGACAATCAAGCGTCAATTTTTGATTTGTTACCTCAAATGGTCCATTTGAAAAAATAGTAAACTTTTCACTTTAATTCACGTAATAGCCCAATTCCATTTATGAATAAAATATTACTAAATCATGATTAAGACATAATAAAAATAATCAAAATTGAGTAATTAATTAACATCAAAACAGAAGAATTGGAACTTCCGAAGATACCCGTTTGACCGGAGGAGTTCCAAACCCCAACGCTTGGAGCCAATTCAAATGCACTTTTCTGTTATTCAAATCAAGATCTTAGACGAAATGCTTCAATCCAAACACAACCTTAGCGAAAGGGATGATGAAAATTCGGTAATCTAATCTCATAAATTGTTTGTCTGTAGATATGTGTATTGACTATTTATCAATCATCACATGCCACTCGGATCATTTACAAACATTAAAACGTTTTCTAATGTATCTGTTTTAGTTATACTGAATAATTATTAAAATGTTACAAATCATATTTCAAATTTAATAACTCAAACCAAACATGTTAATATCTATAAAACAAAAAATCTAATATATCTATATTTATGAGCAAATTCGACTTGGTCGATATATTTAAAGAGAAGCAATCTTTAATAAAAAAGTAATAATTTTTATTTGTAGATTCGGTTCAAAGAGTCAGCTTACAAAATTGGTATTGGATGTCTGTGTTATTAAATCTATTTCATGTCCACACCAATAATTAAATAATCACAATGTTATTTATCCTACAAATATGATCCAAGAATGGAAAAACACTGAGTTGAGTTTAGAAACGGTGGTTGAATAAGCTCTGCAAAATAATTTTGTGTTTAAAAGTTTTTAAGATCATTTGAGTTACCAACTGATCCTATAACTCAATCAAATCTGTTCTCTTGAGCAATAAAAGAATTTATGCAAAACAGCTCAATCGAACATTGAACAAAGAAATTTGCATGTAATGCTAAAGCGTAAATCAAATCGCAAGACAAATATTTGTTTATGGAAGTTCGAAACAATGCTTCTATGTCTCCCATTCTTCCAACTAAGGAAGGATTCCACTAGAAGACAAGAATATAGTGCAACCTAATCCGATCAGTCAAGCCGCAATCGAGCTGAACTCCTAATCACTATACATAACAGCTCGCAGGCTATGTTTACAAAGAGAATTTCTAAAGGTTTGAGAATGAATACAGATCAAAGCTCAAGCTTAAGAATTTAGCAACAAGTTGAAAAATTATACAAATGTTTGAAAAGAATTTGGTTCATTGAACACAGTGTGTCAACTAATCAGCTCGCAATCTGTTTAAAAGTTCGTTGTTCACTTCTCATGAGTATAATGCGCATCAGTTTTTTCTCTCAAAAATGAACTTCTATATATACTCTTCGAATCCAACGGTAGTAAATGTTCGGATGGATCTTGAGCTGAGTCTCAATAAATGTGCATATAATGTTCTTATTGTACCTCACACTGTTCATTAAATGCTTTCCGTATTTCGCTCAGAATGGCAACTCTCGAAGTGTTGACGCTCTTGACTCTTCAGAAAATTATTCGCACGTGTACCTAACGACTATAAATGAATCCCCTGAAGTCAAGCTATTAAATCATGAAACAATCGGAATGATTAACAGATTGCGTATAAAAGTCCTGAGCTGATCTTGTTCGTCTAAGCTGAAATCCTTTGCGCTGAACTGATCTCTGAGCTGTTCTGTTCGAAACTAATATGCTCTAACTGATCTGCTCTTGAACTAATCTTCTCTTCGCTTGTTCTGCTCCGAGTTGATCTGTTCTTGAACTATTAAAAGCTGTTTTGATCCGATTACTATGCAACTTGTTATTTTGCTCATAACTAGATTGTTATGCTTTCTTACCTTCGTTGAACCATGCCTTTGCTAGTGTAGATCAGACGACTGTGGACCAGTTTTCACTTGGTCCTTGTCCATTTTGTTCTTTAGCCAGCTGGGCTTGGAGTTCTCAAGTTGAATATAGCAGGCGGTCTGGTCATCATACTGGACCGATTCTGTTGTATCATGCATCACACTGGCTTTGACGAAATTCATTTTCTTGAACTTATCATATGCTAGATATGATTGAGAATGTGTCTCACGAGAGCTGCCAGCTTTCGAGCCGAGCCTAAGCCAGATTTATCATCAAGTGGCTTTTGAGCCTCATGCAACTTACTGAAGGAAACAGAAGACTTAGTCCAAGAACTCATCACTTTATTTCATTTTAAATTTTTAGATGTGAGTTCAGTGGACTGTGATTTCAACAATTCATTCTCAGTTCTGAGCTTATTTAACTCAGCCTCAACACTGTTAAGCTTTCCAAGCCATGAGCAGCTCGGATTACCTGTACTATCTTTTTGGATTTTGCTTTCATCTTTAACCTCCTCAAACAATGTTATAGCTTCTTATACTCATGGACCATTTTGTTAAGTGCAGAAATGAGATTTTCTCGTATAAATTCAACATTGTAGAATTCAAAATACCTCTTCATTGTCATCGTCCATGAGACAGTGCACTTCTTATTGCTCACTCTCACTTGATGAGCTGCTTGAGGTACTTGTTTTGGAATCGGTATCTGCCCATTTGCTGCTTTCCTCAGAAACAAGTACCTTGCAATCGTTCTTCTTTCTAAACATCTTTCTGCTACCCCTATCACTCCTCCTATCAAATGACTTCTTGTCATATTTCTTTGGCTTCAATGCAGTCAGCTGCGAAGTATCCTGATCTGCCCATTTGTTGATGCTTTCCTCAGCAACAAGTACCTTGCGATCATTTTTCTTTCTAAAGATCTTTCTGCTACCCCTATCACGCCTCCTATCAAATGACTTCTTGTCATATTTCTTTGGCTTCAATGCAGTCAGCTGCGAAGTGTCCTGATCTGCCACAGTTATAATATTTAGAGTCAGTAGATATTTGTTTATATTTTTGAAATTTATTATTTGAAAAATATGGAGAGGAAGTTTTCTTATAAATTTCCCAAACTTCTTGACAAAGAGGGACATAGTGTCGTTCCTCAACTGCTCTTCCGTTTTGTGAGGCTTGTCCTTAGTAGCAGCTAAGGCTTTTACTGGTTGAGATGTGGAAGCTTCCTCTTCTAATCGGTTTTGCAGTTCAAACTCATAGGCTTGAAGATCAACGAAGAGATCATAGAGTTCGAGCCTGTTGAGGTCTTTCGATTCCCGTATGGCCATTGTCTTTACATCCCACTCCTTGGGTAGCGCTCGAATGACTTTCAGGGCTACTTCGCTGTTGGTATATGTCTTCCCCAGCGCTGCTAACTCAATGACGATACTGCTGAATCTTTCATCAAACTTGGCCATGGTCTCTCCAGGCTTCATCTTGACGGTATCAAATTTCTGATTCGCCACAATAAGCTTATTTTTCTTTGTCTGCTCATTTCCTTCGTAGAGCTGCGTCAGTTTAACCCAGATTTCTTTAGTCGTAGGACACATTTTGATCATGCTGAACATGTTCTTGTCCAGTGTTTTGAATATGATGTCCTTGGCCACATGTTCCAGATTGGCCTTATTCTTACTCTGTTGTCCATCTTGGTTTTTAAATCATTTTAGAGCACCATCAGATATGACAACGACTGTATTGAACTTCATAATCTTCAGTGGTCCATCAGTGATGATGAACCACATGTCATCGTCCTAGGTCGACATATGTGCCTACATACAAAACTTCCAGTCATCATAATCTTATTTTAAGAACATTGGACTCTTATTGTATGATGCCATTATAAATGAATGAGATTTAAAATGTTTTTGTTCAAGGATTGAGTGAACTCTGCTCTGCACTTGTTAGGATCGAAAAACATTGAGTTGGGTTTAGTGTTGGGGATCCGGATCCGCCCCCCGGCTAGGCAGCGGAAGAACTTTAGAAGGGGGTTGAATAAACTCTATAAAAAAATTTGTGTTTTTAAAAGATTTTATGATCAGTTGAGTTACAAAATGATCCTACAATTCAATCAAATATGTTCTCTTGAGCAATAAATGAATTTATGCGGAAATAGCTCAATCGAACAGTGAAAAAAAAATTTGGATGTCATGCTAAAGCGTAAATCATATACAAGACAGAAATTTGTTTATGAAAGTTCGAAGCAAATACTTCTATGTTTCCCATTTTTCCAATTAAGGAAAGATTCCACTAGAAGATTTGACTAGAATATAGTGTTTCCTAATCCGATCAGTCAGGCTGCACCCGAGCTAAACTCCTAGTCTCACAATACACAACAGCTCGCAGGCTGTTTTTACAAAGTGATTTTCTAAGGTTTTTGAATGAATACAGATCAAAGCTCAAGCTTAAGAATTTAGTAACAAGCTGAAAACTTATACAAAGGTTTGAAAAGAATTTGGTTCGTTGAACACAGTGTGTCAACTAATCAGCTCGCAGTCTGTTTGAAAGTTCGTTGTTCACTTCTCATGATATAATGCGCATCAAAGCTTGCTCTCAGAACTGAACATCTATATAGACGCTTCGAACCCAACGATAGTAATGTTACCAATAGACACATCGGATAGATTCTGAGCTGATGCCCGAGTCTCAATAAATGTGCATTTAATCTTCGTATTGTACTCGTATTGTTCATTAAATGCTTTCTGTCGTTTGCTCAGAATGACAACTTTGGAAGCGTTGACGCGCTTGACTCTTCAGAAAATTAGCCGAAAGTGTACCTAACAACTATAAATGAATCCCCTGGAGTCAAGATATTAAATCATGAAACAATCGAAATGATTTGACTTAACAAATAGCATACAAAAGTCCTGAGCTGATCTTGTTCGTCTAAGCTGAACTCCTCTGAGTTGTTCTGTTCGAAACTAATATGCTCTTGAACTAATCTGCTCTTCTCTTGTTCTGCTCCGAGCTGATATGCTCTTGAACTTTTAAAAGTTGTTCTGATCTGATTACTATAGCTGAGTTGTCCTTACTCAGTTTAGGTCTGATTTGATCTGAATGAAACACGATGTTAGCCTTGGTCGATCTATTCTCTTAGTGTCCAACCTGTTTTAGTCTTATATTAAGTTTAATTTTCTCTTCATCGAAACTTATGAAATCCAACAAAATGTCATCAATTCAAACTAATACAACCTCAAATAAACTAATATATTATTTTCCACTATTTATATCTTACTAAACGTGGAGATAATAATTAATAAAGACATATTCATCTTTTTATTATAAATCATAAAGAAATGAAGAGATCGATAAAGAAGAATTAGAGAGAATATGAGAGATTTCATAGAGTGTCCTCATTTATAGAGTAGAATATGAGAATATAAATTTTGGAGATATTATCTTCATATATTTATTTTGATCATAAATCTATCAAAATAAAATAATAATCTACAATCATTTTATTTCATAACATATCTTTCAAATTTTTTTATTTATGATGGCCTAATTGATTTAGGGTGGTTCAGTTTTCACAAGTCATTTATGATTCGAATTTAGTTTTAATTAATTGGTCCCAAATGTAGCGTTGGAAATTCCAAACGAGCTTTTTGGCGATTATGAAAGGGGTTGGAGTTATGCGAGGATAACATTTTGAGTTTGATTTCCTCGAGACGTTGTCAGGGTCTTTGGTCTCTTGGATCATATTCCCTTATCTTTATTCCGTAGATAATATATTCAACACAATGTAGGATACGATACATGAGAAGACGCTTTCGATGAAGTATCCTGTATTTGTACGAGTACTGTACTTAAGTTTATATATAAATCATTAGTTTCATATTCCATTTTTTCAATTTTAATATTAATAATTATGTATGAATCCGTCAAAACCTAACATCCGCGACCGTGTTTTTAAATAACATTTTTGTTCGTCAGTTTTATATCCTCTCATTTTTCACGTGCATTTCAAGTACCGATGAATTCAGTAAGTGTTCCTGAAAATTCAATTCCCCAGATGAGAGCAGCCGTTGATCAGATCCTACGGTTGGATCATAATATACGAAGATCGTATTGACACATGTCCGACTTATAATTGATCTCAATATCTCAACATAATTGTTTTCTTCAGAAGTAATAGCTGTTGTTTGACCGATGCTAATGCACAGGTGAAAACAAAGGGGTTGAAAGTTTCATCAGACTAAAAATTTAACATAACATTAGCGACAATTTTGAACCAAGTCAAAAACTTCCCCAAATAAATACTTGAAATCAATAAATCAATAGTTCACGAAAGTTTCTTGGAAGGAGGGTGTTGGTTATCAAATTAATTTACTTAACTTATGAACGATTTATCACGTCTTTTCTTTTTTATTATGAAGATTTACTATTATTGTTATTATGATCATCGTCGTTATTATTATTTTTATTACTATTATTGTTATTGTTAATAAGATTTTTGTAATCTTAAAAAGTTTGAATGACCAATTGCAAAGTTTTCATTTGATCACTACTCCCATGGCCAGTATATACGTCGATTGTGAGCTTAGGCATTAGAGAATACGAAAGTCTTAGGAGTTAATGTGGGCTTGTTCAATACTCAGAAAACCAAAGTTAAAAGCCCATAAAATTGGACCAATACTAATTAAATTATAAACGATGATAATCCTAACGAAATAATAACAATAACAGTAATGAAAATTATAGAAAAATATTAGAGGAAACCTAGAATTCAATCATGTGCTTGATTACTCAATGATTTCAATTATAGTTTTCTGAAAGAAAAAAAATAAGATACCCATTTGCTATCCAATTGAAGACTTCAGTTGGTGGTTAAAAATTGAAATTTTAGCTGTTGTTAAGAAATTAACAACAACTATTTATTCTCAAATTTGGAGGATCCCTGCCTGCTCCGAACTTGAGATCAATGTACAGAGTCAAGTCACTGACATCGGATAAATATTAATAGTATGGTGAGATTCCAAAAAAATGTTAAATAAATCATAAAAAAATTATAAAACTTGTGTCTCATATCGGGAAGCATAGGATCAAATAAGAACAACACGAAGTTTAAAGGGTTAATAACCTCCTTAAAAAGTACTTAATATCGATTATGCCAATCAACCGAGTTAAGCTAATAGTAATATTTAGTCTGATCTTTTTTCTCGAGCAATAAAATTTATTATATAGAATAAATTCAATCAAATAGTTAACAATGATATGCAATTACGTGTAAGCTTAAATAAGATAAAAGCTGAATTTGTTTCTGGATGTTCGAAGCAAAGTTTCTACATTTCCCTTCTTTCAATCTGGAAGGATATTCAAAATACTTTGAATAAGAAATACAGTATCCTAAACCACTTAGTCAGAAACCATCCGAGCTGAACTCCTAGTATACTTCTTATAATAGCATAGATGTGTTTACGTCAATGTTTACCGAACCGAACCAGACCGATCGGTCGGAGCGTAAACCAATGAACTTAAGAAGCTTTCTTGTTTGCTGGAATTGATATTGCTGAACGCACTCAGCAGTTTTTTTCCTTGTTCTCTGCTAAGTACATCTCAACCATTTCACCATCAGTATCCATCAAATGATCAGCTTCTCTGACGTTCTTACCATTCTATCCTTGAATGCCTTGTTCATCCTAAAACCATGCTAAAAAATTAGTTTGAATTACCATATGTTCCTTTGCCTAAGCCCTGGCAAGTGCTTCCCATTGATTATTTGCTTTCAGTTGCGAGTCACTGTTTTTGGACTAAGCTTGATGAATAATTTTTTTATCTATATTTTAGAACGATTTTTAGACCGTTATCTAAGACTGTGTGTAGATTTAACCTTTGAGGAGTGAGTTGAGAAAAATGGAATTGTTTCCTTCATGAACTGTGCGTAGCTATAATTTTTTAGAGTAGGTTGTTGGGGCTGCCATTGTTCTTCTTGACAATCAATTGAAATGTTGCTTGGGTGGTTGTTGAATTAAAATATCTGAGTTGCTGCTGCTACCATTGAGCAAAGGATTTTTTTTTTAAACGTAGAGGTTTTGGTGTAGCTGAGTTGCTGCTACTACCATTGAGCAAAGGATTTGTTTTTTTTAAACGAGAGGGTTTGTGTAGCTGGAAAATGAAACCTTTTCCGAACATTTAGAGTGGATTTGAATTAAAATTTAAAATGAATTCCCCAAACCTTTCTTAAAACCCAATTGGTTGTTCGTGTTGATACTAACAATTTCTATGTTTTAATCATGCTCAAAAATCAGTTTTGACTTTCTAACGTAGATCCCTCTTCAGATTCACTTGGTCCATGCTGCAGGTGGTTTTTTTTATTAGTGCCCTTGTTTCTTTCAATTTTTGTATAAATGGATTCATCAAAGTGTTTTCAGCAATCTACTTCCACAGCTAATTCTGTTTTCTCATTAAGAAACAAAACCGATCCAGCATGAGCTCATTTTAAAGAGGATGTGGGTGCCGATGGGAAAAAAAGTTTGACTTGTTTGTATTGCAATAAATGTGTGGAGGGTTGGAGGGATCAATATGATGAAAATCGCTTGTCTGGTAGAAAAAGAGATATTTCATCATGAAAAAAAGTTTCATATGATAGCGTTTTCAAATGGAACAATCTTTGAAGGTGTTTGAAGAAAAAAAACATATCTCCAAGATCATTGAAGAAGATGATGCCAATGGTCCTCATATGAAAAATTTTGAAGAAGAAATCCATCTATCACATGCTCAAACGAAGGGGAAAGATAAATTTTTTTTTGGTACAGCTTGTCAAAAGGAAAAGAGAAAGAAAGATGAGAAGATGTATGACTATTTTGCACCAAGAATGACTGCTGGTGCACAACGTTCTATCAAAAGTGTTCTTGTAAGTAAAGAAGCTTTAGTTAATGTTGATATGAGCATTGCTAGATTTTTCTTCGATACTTGTACTCCTATCAATGTTGTGAATTCTATTTTTTTCAACAAATTGGTGGATACTATTGCTACTGTTGGTCCTGGTTATAGAGCACCTAAATATAATCAGTTGCGAACAAATTTATTAGGAAGCATGAAAAATGAAGTTCAGTTAGTAGTTAATAGTTATCGAAGTGTTTGGTAAGAAATATGTTGCACTATTATGGCTGATAGTTGGCAAGATCGATCAAATAGACAACTTATAAATTTTCTAGTGTATTGCAAGAGAGAAACAACATTTGTAAGATCCATTGATACTTCTGATATTGTGAAAGGTGCAACCACAATTTGCAAACTATTTGTTGAGTCAGTTGAATGGGTTGGATCAAATAATGTCATTCATTTGGTAACTGATAAATGGGCAAACTACATAGCTATCGGTGTTTTGCTTCAAGATAAGTATGTTGGCTCTTCGGTGGATTCGGATCACGCTCTCGGGACACAGCGGAAGTTTTAAAAGTTTTGTGCCCGAGAACGCTCATACGTGAATAATACAACAGGTAAACATGGATAGGATGTTTAGAAATATTTACCTTTGGCGACTTCGCGCTCGGCTCCGACTATTCCGATTTTACGCGGCAATAACACTTCAACGGTTGAATCTTCGATTGTTCGCCTAATCCAGTCCACGATCGTTTCCAAATTCTTTCATTGCCTTTCACTAGAAAGCACAGCGAATTGTCACTAACGGAATCTCCTAGCCAAGACGGTCGGAATGGGATCCGGCGGCACGCGACAGCGATGGCTAGTGATGGTGGCGGCGACGGCGGGAGGAGGCCGAGAGTGGATGGGAGGGGAGAGGAGGGGAGAGGAGTGTTATGATTCAATAATCAAGTGGATTTTTCTTTCGCTGCTGAAAGCATCTCCTCATTGCCATATTTATAGGTAGAGGGATAGAGTTTGAGTTGAAAAAAACAGAGAACATTCGGTTCAACTCAAATAGTGAACATTCGGTTCAACTCACACTGTGAAACATTCGAATTTCAAAGTGTAAACTGGGAAACATTCGGTTTAAAGTCAAAACAGGTAACGGTTCAACTCACACTGTGAACATTCGATTTCAAGTGTAACTGGGAACATTCGGTTTAAGTCAAACAGGTAACATTCGTTTTGAATCCCTCGATTGTGGTCTCATCATAATCCCGATCGATGATCAGATATCATCGATGTGATCATTTTACAAAACTGATCGTTATGATGCAAAATCAAATTTTCGGACGACTAAATCTATTTATGGTAGGTTTACTCTCATTAGCTAAATATGGAAGTCTTACTCCCTTATCTAATTTTGGAAGTCATTCTCCCAACCTTTCTCCTACTATACTCAACACTTTGGGAATTGGGAAAACCAGTTCTTGTGTGACCCAATGGTTCAGGGATACAGCTAGCCATGAGCTCACAACTCCTTGTGACTCCGAAAACACATTTTTGAACTTGTACATCGGACCATGATAAAGCGTCTAGCAACATTGCACCATGATCCCCTAGGTATTGCTGATAGTGCCTACAAGAACCAGTTGGTCATGGTTAGCGTACAGTACGGTCATTTCATCTCAAATATCCCGACCGAATCAACGATCATTGGTAAAACATGAGTAGCTAGAGATTCGATAGCCATGCATGTATCTTGGAGATCAAATAGTGAGATCGCATGTGCTACTAGGTAAAACCATTTATCTAAAACACCTCTAGTACTTTGGACAGAGATTTGTCACATTATTATCTCCTCAGATAGTATAGGATATCCATGCACAAGGATGAGCGATGAATCCTCGACAACGAAGTATCGACTCCTACATGCATCGGGACCTCACCCAATCCCGTCACCTGATGACCCCAACGGAGTCGGTAAACGGGTCAAAGTGAGGCACCTATCATGTAGAGTCTCAATGATGTTTCAGTAAGGACTAATCGTACAACCAAGACCTAGGACTTAATCCACTCGACAAATGATAACCACTTGGAAAGTCCGAAATAGGGTAGTTCGATAGGTCACCAGGTCACTATCATCTGCATGCTCAGAACATCTCTATGTTCCCTACCAATGAAATGTGATACTTTGCATCTCAGATGCTAGTCTCAAGCTCGGGCGGCTCTCATCCTCTTCTGGACGGCCCAATCGACAAGGAACTAATTTAAAACACACAGTGACTATATTATATGTGTTTCATGATAGCCATTAAATCCACTATCACATCTAACATACACTATAGTACTGCATTCAAGGTCTTTATCCAATAATTTATAATCATAATAATGAAGATAAAGAATGTCATAAGATGCGAATTGCATAAATAAAGATTGTTTTACATAGATTCAACAAAGAAAACCCACATGCCACAAGTTGGCTAGTTGGGCATCTACTCTAACAAAGTATCCCTCTATCAAGTGGTCTCCTTGTGCTGCACATTGTTTGAATTTGATTTTGGTGATATTGGTAAAATGGACCTTGTATGTAATCTTGCAATTCTTCAATTAAAAGTATGTTTACAACCATGCATTTCTATTGTCCTGGTTGAGAATGAGAGAAGGATGGACTGGGATTGTACGTCTAGGTCCAACTCATTTTGGTACAACATTCATTGCATTGAAGAGTATCCTAGAACATCAACATGATTTGCAAGCTTTTTTCACTAATAAGACATTTGAGGATTCTCGATACTTTAAAGACAAAAAATCAAGTTTTGTTGTGGCAGTTGTTCTTGATTCAAGTTTTTGGCGTGATTGTAAAGTTGTAATTGGTTTTTGTGGTCCATTAATCCGAATGCTACGTATAATGGATACGGATCGAAGGCCTTAGACTGGTTATGTTTATGACGGAATGTACAGGACAAGGAGAGCAATAAAGAATCTCTTCAAGAATTAAAAGAAATTGTACAATCCTTTTACAAGTATTATTAAGGCTAGATGGGACAGACAAATTCGGAGTGATATTCATGCAGCGGAATATCTCCTACACCCTGCTTTTTTATATGATAAATTGAATATGTGCACTAAAAAGGAGATAATGGAAGCTTTGTTGAGATGATCACAACCTTAATTAGTGATAGAGTTATTCAAAGAAAGTACATTGATGAAGTAGCCATTTATCAAGATAGATTAGGAAGCTTTGCTCAACAACTTGCCTTTGATTCATCAAAGAGTATGCAACCAGGTATGTATTATTTACTTTAAATGTTATTGTGTGATACTTCTTAGTTTTTTTACTTATTGTTTTTTGAAGATGAATGTTGATAGTTTTTGGATGCAGTGCTCCAAATATACAAGGTTTAGCTATTAAGTTTTTAAGTTAAACTTCTTCTTCGGGATGTGAAAGAAATTGGAGCGTGTTTGAAAGAATCCATACAAAGAAAAGGAATAGATTGGAGCATCAAAGATTAAATGATCTTGTGTTTGTCCACTGCAACTTGTGTTTGAAGGAAAGTGAGAGTAACTTTTGTGTTTACCATACATAATCCTTGAATTTGAATTTATTGAAGTTTAGAATATTTTTTTGTCTAATGTTTTAGGCTTGATAACCAAGAAAAGTGTCACGATCCAATTGATTATAAGAGCATTGATAAAACTGAATTTTGGGTTATGAAAGAAGAGGAAAATTATTCACCAATTCTAGATATAGATGAGTTGGATGACATCCTTTATGGTGAGGAGGCTCTTCCAAAAGATCATCATGAAGAAGAAGGTTAACTTTCTTTCATTTATGTTTGATAAAAGTTGAAAATAATAATTATTGATTGATTTATATCTTAATGGTAACTTGATTTATTACTTCTTGTTCTACTTTTCTAAAAACTTATTATTATTTTTTATTAGATATAAGTAATGTTATTGGTGAGATGCAAGAATCACCTTTCTTGGATTTGGAAGAATTTTTTGATGGTGGGGATGAATGTAATACTGATTTCGAAAGAACATTTCAAGAATTGAATATGATATGGGCGAAAAGGAATTTAACTTGAAAAGATATTTAGTGCCATATATTGTTTTTGAATTTAAAATTTATATTTTAAACTTTTTCCTATGATTAAATTTGATGCTCTCTTGCAAACTTAAACTTCGTAATCACTATTTGGTTGTTACTTGTATGCTATGTAATTTTATAATTTATATTTATTATATTTTTCAGTTAAAAAGTTAAGTAAACTACAAATTAATAAATTTTAAATATATTCATTATTTTTTTACATATAAAACTATATAATATTAATTTTTAACAAACCGGTTGAACCACTTTTTAAGGCTCTTCCGGTTCGTTTACCGATCCGGTTTTAAAATCGTTTGTTTACAGCGAATTTGTAAGGCTTAAGCTAATCTGAACAAGTAAACTAAGGCTATCTGATTAGCTCTGAGATAAAATCAATACCGAAGTTTTAATGATAATTAAACAATTAGAATAAAGATCTTCTGTTGAGACTGAGATTAAAAGAGAGCTTGACTAATCACGCTGTGAAAAGAAGTTCTTTCTTTGATTCAGATTCTCATCCTTCTCATACTATTCAGATCCAAACGATCATAAATATGTTTGGTAGACATCGCCATGAATCATTCTTTATGTAAAACTTTTACTTTGCTTTGTGTTGTTCCATTTAATTTTTCCCCTTTTTGCTTAAAACGGGTAATCCTCATGCAAAGCTAACTCTGACACATTTTGATTGTATCCTGAGTTGTTCAACTGCTACAAACATTCGATCAAGTCAAAGACTTGAAATCTGTATACGAAGCTCTGAATTGATATCCTCTATTATCTATTTTTCTCTGTTCTGAATAACCTAAGTTGATATGTTCTGTACTTCAAATCTGACCTGATCTGCTCTATTGATTTGTTCCTAGATCTGAATTGACTTTACTCAACTTGGTTGTGATATGTTCTATCTAACGAATGATGTGGTTCTGGTTTGATTTGATCAACTAATCCTCGAGCTGATTTTATTTCACCAAAAATTTTAAAATATGTTTCTTAGTTGATCTGATCAACTAATCAAAACATGAATTAATCTAATTTCTATTCAATCTGAAATCTATTCAGAAACGGCTGATAGTGAGTTCAGACATGTCAATCCAATTACCAAAAGGCGTATTCTTTATCATGTTCCTCTATCGCCTAACATTGGTCTCATTTTTATTGTGTCTCTAAACCTAGTGGAGAAGCATTGACTTTCTTTCACACTTTTATTGCCCTGTTTTATCTGTTAGGATCGAATAAGGGGGTGTCTCATGAGTTCTCACACAACTCCAACACCCAAACCCTGTTCTAAAAACAAAATCCCACAGATCACGTGCATTTAAAAGTATTTGAAAAGTGGTTAGCACGTAACTAAGAAACCAGATCGGCGTGGAGCTGGACCGACGGCTCTGTGAGCTGGTCTATGCAAATATTGACTGCAATAGTTCAGTGTTCTTGAAATATTTGTGCGCCGAGATACAGATTGGGTATGAAATAAAATAATGCGGAAAAACCCAAACTGAACTTTGAATCGAAAGCTATTTAGACAGTTTTAAAACAGTTATAAAATATGCAATGCATATGCTATGAATGCAGTAAGATGTAAAGAAATAATACGCTGCAATTTTTTTATGGAAGTTCTGAGCTGACCTACGTCTCCCATTCTTCCGCAACGAGAAGGATCCACTAGAAGACTTTGATTACAACGACCTCAGCTGTAACCCGATCCGACAGCCCGTAAGCTGCAAGAACTCCTAGCCACCTATGCACACCAGCCCGCAAGCTGTGTGTCTAACTTCACTTTTTTTTACGCCTCAGTGAGAAATGCTACAAGAATTTTTTAACGTCTCTATCCAAAGACTACAAGGAAGTCATTTTTGTTTTTGATTCACTCAGCTAATCTAATCAAATCTCTCAAATATATGAGTGAATCGTGTGAACTCTTTGTTTCTTTTGTATCCAAGCTGGTTTCTTCAATGTCTTCCCAGATTGTGCAGTCGATGAATATAGCATTGAGTCATTTCGACCAGTGCACCAGCTCACACCTGGGCACTTGACCAGCTTGAACACCGGCTGCCACCTGGGTGTTCAAGCCTTCGACTGCTGCAAAATATTCGCTTTCTGTTTTGTGCCTTACTGCACTTGTATTCTTTTTCGCTCAACACTTCCTTTTTTTTGTTTCGCGCATGTTCTGCTTGTGCTCTGCTCTTGATTTATAAAGCCTCTGTGCATATTTGTCCGTTGGACACAAAGTTGTAGCCGTTTGAAAAGTATTCTGGCAGAGTTGTACTTTGCGTCCTTCGTCATTTAATGCTTATTGCAAGCATTAAGTCTTTTTCGCATGTGAGCACCCGTTCTGAGAAGACAACACAACAAATCGATTTGAACACTGATAAGCAGTCTTCATAGTCTTATGTTCAAATCGCTTTGCTTGTCGTTTTGTCCAATTTGCTCTTGAACTCATAAGTTGTCTGCTCTGCTCACTGAGCTGGTTTGACCTTAACCAGCTTGTCTCTGCTTTGCTTCGAGCTGGTCGCTCCTTCAACTCTACTACTCTTGTCCAGTCTTTTCTTGCTCTTGAACATTGCTGGGCTCTGAGCTTATTTCCCAGCTGGTTTCCTTCCCAGCTGGTTTACTACAGCAATTCTCACAGACTCCTGCCTCCGCATTTATTCTTCTTCCATGGGGTTCACCTTGAGCTCGTCAAGCTTCTCACACATTCGTCCTCTTCATATTCCACAATGAACCCATCTGAGCTGGTTTATCCTGAGCTTGTCAAAACTCTCTTCTTCTCTTATCATCAACTTAACCAAGATCCCTGATCAGGTTTTCTGTTCTCTGATTATGTGACTTGCTTGATCTTGATCCATTCAGACACCTCTTCCAAACCATCAACAAGTACACGGATCTTCCACTGGTTGATTGAGCCAGTTCTTCGAAGGTACTTTAAACCTTATCCTCGAAGAACTGCAATCTTGCACCAGTGATTATATCCCTTCTTCTTGGTATAATAATCAG
The DNA here is from genome assembly GCA_001598015.1 of Dorcoceras hygrometricum. Lineage (NCBI taxonomy): Eukaryota > Viridiplantae > Streptophyta > Magnoliopsida > Lamiales > Gesneriaceae > Dorcoceras > Dorcoceras hygrometricum. The sequence continues at coordinate 7,272 of KQ999340.1, read as the reverse complement.
TTCTGATTCAGTCTTTCATTACTGAGATCCCAATGATGAACTGATTATAGTTGCGCTCTGTGAACTGACCTGCACTTGATCACTGCGCTTGTACTCGGCTCTGCACTTGAACAGTTCTGCACTTCTCATTTCACTTGATCACTGAATTGCTCTTGCATCAAGCTGATTGACCAGCTTGGTGTCCTCTGCGACCTGGAAACTTCTATGCTGTATCACCTCGGGCTTCCCCTCACTGTTCCAGCGTAGACATCTTTAACTGTACCGGCTTGGGCTCCCCTTACTATTCCAGTTTGGATATCTCCTTGTCTTTTCCAGACTAGCTACTGCACATTGCACGTAAACTGTTAGTAAAATAATAACAGATTTTGTGTTAACCAAAACTAAGATTCTAATCTGTAAATACAGATCGAATACAAAGATTCTAATCTGTAAATACAGATCAAATACAATCATGAATGGTAATTTCTTTTACAACACTTCCTAAATTCAACAAATAAAAAGTACAGTATTTGTAATACATAAACAAAACATAATTATCATCAACAAATTTTTCATTGCCAATTATAAAAGCATTCAGATAAAAACATCTGATGCTCACACATTTAACATTCTTTCGAAACCTTCGCCTAAATCATACAGAAAATTAAATATTTCTTCATATACATGACAAGTACATTAGCAACTAATCATGATGAATAACCGAAAAATTGGGGACAACCAAGAGATAAACGGTGACTACAGCCTAACTTCTATACTTTATTCTTTTCGTTCCACTGTTGGAACTTCAAAACAATCATTTCAATACCAAGAAAATACTGTAGATGGACTTAACAACATCAAACAGAGACAAAACCCTAAAATTTTGGTATGACGGGTTATCACAGGTAATACTGAATTAACACCAAAAAATAATAATAAGAAAACAAAAAATTCAAAATCCAGAAGAGTAGTCAAGTGCAAATATCTTGGCATCTCATATCACTGGGAACTTTTACCACAAGAGTAGTTAAGTGCAAATATCTAGTCACCTCATATCACTGGGAACTTTTCTAGAATTCTTCTCCTTCTTAACCTCCACTTCTCTAGGAATTTTCTTTGTCTTCATATCTTATTAAGCTTCTTCATTGTTAGTGCTAAATTTCGGATTTGTAGGGAGAACTGTATTCAATATAGAGGAAACTCAGAAATTAGCCATCTCATTTGGCGAAGTACGTGAGGCTGTGCAGAAATATTATTCGGCGAAGAAAAAATAGTTGTGGAAGGCAGAATTTTTTTTTTTACACATGGATTATAAACTTAAGAGTGATGTGGCACATGCGTTTCGAAAAGAATGGTTCGACCAGATTAACCAGTCTCATGAGGGTTTGTATTCATGTGAAATGATCATGCATTGGAAATCATTTTGCAGTTCTACGGCAAAAATTAAAAGAATCTTGGAGCTGATTCATTCAAATATTTGGCAAACATCGGTCGTATTCCAAGAGGAGCGAGATACCTTTTATCGTTCATTGATAATTTCTCTAAGAAATGTTGGGTGCTCAAGATGCATCAGATATTTTTGAAGTTTCAAGGTTATCAAAGCGTGGGTAAACTTGATTCTGACAAGAAAATCAAGTGTTTGATGACTGACAATGGAAGTGAATATATCAGTGATGAGTTTGATGTATTTTCCAATATGAGGGCATCAAAAGACAATTCATGACTTCTTATACACCTAAAAAATGAGTGATAGAGAAGATGAATAGAACTTTGTTGGATAGAACAAGGGCTACGTTGAGTACTACGGGCGTAGGCAAGTCATTTTGGGAGAAGTAGTAAAAAACACTTGTTATATTATCATCAATCGATCTCCATAAGTAGCGATTGATTTGAAAACTCCAATGAAGGTATTGATTGGAAAGTCAACATATTATTCTCAAATACATACATTTGAAAGTCCGTTGTTGTACAATAAACCAGAAAGATCAAAGTTAAGTTTAAATACAAAAGTGTAGCTTCTTGGGTTAGGCTGATGGAGTAAAGGAGTTTTGCTTGTGGGATCCTACATTCCATAAACTTATTATAAGCAAAGATGTTACATTCGGAGAAGATAAAGTAAAAGGAGATAAAGATGCACAATAAGAAACAATTACAATTCAGGTGGAAAATAAGACAAACAAAGATCATATTTCTTGTGAAGTTGTACCAGACCCGAGGAACAAGAACCGGTCGAATCACAAGTTTTCAAAGTGATGTAGTCAACTTGAGAGAGAAGACCACCAGGTTGACTTTCATATTTCGCTCAAAGCAATATTTCATGCTATCTATGAACAGCAGATGGTGAACCATCAAGTTTGTAAGAGGCTACTCGAAGTTTGGATGTATCCTTATGGATTTCAACAATACAGGAAGAATTGAAGGATTTAACATGAATAAAATTTGGGATCTTGTTACCCTACCACGAGGGAGGAATGCCATCGATAGCAGATATGTCTATAAGATCAAGTGTGATGGCAATAAGCAAGTGGAGCAGTATCATGCCAGATTAGTGGTGAAAGGGTATGCTCAGAAAAAAGACATTGACTTCAATGAGATATTTTCTCATGTGGTTCGGCTTAATATAGTCGAGTAGTGTTAGAATTGTGAGCAGTGTATTACCTGCATCTAGAACAATTAGATGTGATAGATTTTATTCATGGAGATCTTGAAAAAGAAATGTAATGTTCCAACTAGAAAGTTTGGCAGAAAAAGGCAAAGAGAACTTAGTTAGCAGGTTGAAGAAATCTATGTAGTGCACAAGAGATTTGATTTATATAACATGAGTCTTATGTACAATAGACTTAGTACAAATCCTTGTCCATATTTCAAGAGGTCTGGTGAAAATGATTACATCATTTTACTGTTGTATGTGGACAAAATATTGTTAGCAGGCCCTAACAAAAATCGAGCCCAAGAATTGAAGGCATAGTTGGCTAAATAATTGATATGAAAGAATTATGACCACCAAACAAGATTCTAGGGATGCAAGTTCATTGAGACAGGAGTAATAGAAAAATTATCTTTCCCAGAAAATTATTGAACAAAAACATGGACCGCATCAACATGCAAGAAAATCTCAACCTCTATTCCTCTTAACTTCAAGTTATCCTCTGAGATATTTTCTAGCAATGAATCAGAGAGGACATAGATGTCTCGAGTACTATATACATTGACAGTGGGACCAGAGATTGCACAAGCAGTGGTAGCAGTTAGTAGGCACATGGAAAATCCTGGAAGAGAGCATTGGATCACAGTCAAGAGGATCCTTATATACCTTAAGGGTACCTCAAATGCTGTATTATGTTTTTGGAGGATCGGATTGGACACACAGGGGCTATGTTGATTGCATGTGATCCTGATAAGAGACAATCTACTACATGTTCTGTTCTTAAACTTGGAGGAGGTACACTAAGCTGGATTTGAAAACTGCAGACAATTGTGGCGTTATCTACAATAGGCTCAGAATACATGACAGTTATTCAAGCTTGCAAGGAGGATATATGTATTGAAAGGTTGTTGGTGGAACTTGGGCAAAAACAAGAGAGAATTCCTTTGTTTGTGATAGTCAGAGTGCTTTTCAAATTGCAAGTAATCAATTCTTTCATTCCAGTATTAAAGACATTGGAGTACAATTTTCACTTTGAAAGTAGTAGAGGAAGGTAGTGTGGATATGCAGAATATCCATGCAAAGGATAACAAATAAAATTATCAGACCAAGCTAGTAAATTCTGAAAAGTTTGAGTGGTGTTAATCCTATGGCCTAGAGGAAATATCACTAGTAGAAAATGGCATGATCAAAATGATGTGTGGAGATTGTTGGCGACAGTGGCGGATCCGGATCCCGTTTCCCGGGGACGCAGCGGAAGTTAAAATTTTGCCCCGAGATACGTTCAATACATTAAAAATAATCAATAAACCATACATAGGATGTTTATCGATTGTCACCTTGCTGGCGTCTAGGCGCCTTGCTCCAACCAGATTCACAGGGAAATCTGGCTCTTGAAATGTAGGTGGCGGTAGATCGTCTAATCAGGTCCACGATCGGAAACACGATTCCTCCGTAAATCTACACTATAAGATAAACCATACATAGGATGTTTATCGATTGTCACCTTGCTGGCGTCTAGGCGCCTTGCTCCAACCAGATTCACAGGGAAATCTGGCTCTTGAAATGTAGGTGGCGGTAGATCGTCTAATCAGGTCCACGATCGGAAACACGATTCCTCCGTAAATCTACACTATAAGATCTGACGGATTTTGGCACGAACGGATTCTCCTCGTCACGCTGATCGAAACAAGTCCGATCACGATCACCGACGGCGGGGGCTGTTCGGGGCGGCGGCGGCGGCGCTTGGAGGTGGCCGGCGGCGGCGTGAGGTTTAAGAGAGGAGGGGCGGCCGATTTTTAGGTCTAGGGTTGTGTTCTTGTTTTTTTGATTAAAGCCCTAGGTTATATCAACATATAGACCTATGATGGGCTTGAACCGGCCCATTGGACTTGGGTCAGGCCCAGGTCCATATGAACATTCGGTTCATTTAAATCACTGCGGTTTCATCATAACTCCGATTGACGATCAGATCGGACCGATCGACTCAGTTTCCAAAACTGAATGTTATGATGTGAAAAACAATTTTTCAGATTATCTAGCCCAAAATAGCAGTTTAGCCCCTCAACTTCAGGAAATCGCAATTTGACCCCTGTTGACTTTTAGGAAGTCGCACTCCCCAAAATTCTCATCCTATGCTCAACACATTGAGCTCAGTTTCCGTGCGGGAATCATGAATCCAGTACTTGTGTGACCCTCAATGGTACAGGGATACAGCTAGCCGTGGGCCCACAACCATTGTGTCTCCGAAATCATAATTTCGGACTTGCTCATCGGATAATGGTAAAGCGCCTAGCAACATCGCCCCATGATCCCCTAGGTATCACTGATAGTGCCTGCAAGAACCAGTTGGTCGTGGTTAGCGTACAGTACGGTCCTTTCAACACATATATCCCGATCAGATCAACGACCATTGGTAAATCGAGAGTCGCTAGAGATCCGATAGCTATGCATACATCTTGGAGATCAAATAGTGACATCACGAGTGTAACTAGGCAAACCTATTTACCTAAAACACTTCTAGTACTCTGGCCAGAGATTT
>KQ999339.1:107915-121449 GCA_001598015.1 Dorcoceras hygrometricum | reverse complement strand
AATCGTATTTTATAATAAAATCGTATTTTGCCGATAAAAACAAATTTTAATCAACAAAATCATATTTCATTATAAAATCATATTTCATAATTAAAATCACATTTTACTAATTTTAATTGTATCATATTGGGCTTAAAACAATTCTAGGCCCAAAAACTTAAAATTTCAAAATCGATCAAAACCGAGCCCGATAGTAAAATCATATTCTAATTACGAAATCGTATTTTATAATAAAATCGTATTTTGCCGATAAAAACAAATTTTAATCAACAAAATCATATTTCATTATAAAATCATATTTCATAATTAAAATCACATTTTACTAATTTTAATTGTATCATATTGGGCTTAAAACAATTCTAGGCCCAAAAACTTAAAATTTCAAAATCGATCAAAACCGAGCCCGATATCGCATACCGGCCCAAAAACTTCACGGGCTGCCCGGGACTGCGGCGGTAGCGCACAACGCCACGCGCAACGTCGCGCGGCCAGCGCGCCGCAAGCGTTGCACTCCACACCGGCCATCGTCGCGGAGGCGAACCCCCAGCGTCGGCCAGTAGCATGCAAAGGAGGCGGCAGATTGTGCAACGTTTGCGCGAGGCGGCGCGACCAGCGCGCGCATCCATCCACCAGCGTCCGACCACGACTCGCAGCAGCGGCGCCAAGCGTCGCCCATCTTCCAGCCGCCATCACGCGCAACTGATCGGCCAGCGTGTGGCCAACGATTGCGAAGGAGGTGCCTGGACAAGGCCAACGTCGCGCGCAATGCTCGAGGCTGCGCGCACGCATGCGGCCATGGCGTCGAGTGGAGCGCCGCCGCCCATGGCGGTGGCCGGCGGCCAGTCTCAAAATTCTCGATTTTCAATCTGAAAAATTAAGGTAAGATACAATTATGGCAATTTCGTATGATCAGATCCGAAAAACACTGGCTCTGATACCACTGTTGGGGATCTGGATCCGCCCCCCGACGAGGCAGCGGAAGAACAAAAGATAACAGCCGGGAGACGATCAATACGAAGAACAAGAATTCAAAATTCGTCATTCATAGGGCGTTCAAAACGAATACCTTGCTGGCACTTGTGCCTGGCTCCAACCGGAATTACAAGAACCCGGCTCTTCTCGGTAGATTGCGGTAGATATCGCCAATCGGTCCACGACCAGAACCGAGACTCCTTCGTCAGGCTGCACTAGAAGCACTGACGAATTCTGCACGAATGGATTCTCCTCGTCGAATCGGTCGGAACGAATTCCGGCGACTCGAGGCGGCGGCGGCGGCGCAAGGCGCAAGGCGGCGGCGGCGGCGGCGTGAGTTGAGAGGAGGGGAGGGCGGCTAGCACACTTAGGTTAGGGTTATGATGTTGTTGTGTACAATGAAGTTATTAAGTCTAATTAAATAGACTTAATGATGGACTTGGACCGGCCAAACGGGCCCGTGTCCAAATGACGATATCCATCGCTGCGACTTCATCGTAACTCCGATCACCGATCAGATCGGACCGATCGACTCAGTTTCCGAAACTGAATATTATGATCTGAAAAACCATTTTTCAGAACCCCAGTGCAAAATGACCGTTTTGCCCCTCAACAGCGGGAAACCCAGATTTGACCCCTGTTGACTTTTAGGAAGTCGCACTTCCCGAAATCCTCTTCTCGTGCTCAACACATTGAGCTGAGTATCCGTGCGGGAATCTCGAATCTAGTACTTGTGTGACCCTCATTGGTTCAGGGATACAACTAGCCGTGGGCCCACAACCATTGTGGCTCCGGAATCACAATTCCGGACCTGCCCAACGGATCATGGTAAAGCGTCTAGCAAAATCGCCCCATGATCCCCTAGGTATCACTGATAGTGCCTGCAAGAACCAGTCGGTCGTGGTTAGCGTACTGTATGGTCCTTTCAATCCATATATCCCGATCAGATCAACGACCATTGGTAAATCGAGAGTCGCTATAGATCCGATAGCTATGCATACATCTTGGAGATCGAATAGTGACATCGCGAGTGTAACTAGGTAAACACATTTACCTAAAACACTTCTAGTACTCTGGCCAGAGATTTATACACTATTATCCCCTCAGATAGCATAGGATATCCACGCATGTCTGCGAGCGGTGAATCCTCGACAACGATGCATCGACTCCTACATGACTCGACAAATGGTAACCACTTGGAAAGTCCGAACGAGGGTAGTTCGATAGATCACCAGGTCACTATCTATCTGCATGCTCAGAACATCACAATGTTCCCTACCAATGAAACATGGTACTTCGCATCGCAGATACTAGTCTCGAACTCGGGCGGCCTTATCCTCATTTTGACGGTCCAATCGACTAGGAACATGTTCAGAATACACAGCGACTATTAGATGTGTTTCATGATAGCCGTCATACCTACTATCACATCTAACATACGCTTTAGTTCATTCTAGGTCTTTACTCAACGCAATTGTAAATCATTATACACATAATGAAAGTAAAGAACGCCATATAAATAAATGCGAATATCATATATAAAGACTGTTTGTATAAGAGTCTATAAAACCCACACGCCACAAGTTGGCTAGTTGGGCATCTACTCTAACACAAAAGAACGCTAACTGTTGAAGAATCAGCTCATGTGGTGTTTGATGAAGCTAGCTTTCGATCAACATCAGCTTCAAAGCTAAGTGATTTGTGCACTCGTCTGGAATATAATAATCTAGATGAATCGAGTGACAAAGAGGCACCAAAAATATGTCAAGCTGATGACCAGCACACACTGAAGATGCCAATTACAAATGCAGATATTCGAGATGTTGCGCAAGCTGGTCCACATAGCGATCAAGCTGGTGGAGAACATGCACAAGCTGATGGGCCAAACATAACAAGTGGTAATCTAACAAGTGGAGTTCCAAATGATCCAGCAGGCATGCAGGGGAACAGAACGAAGCATCAACCTTACATATTCCAGGTTTCCGGTGGAATAAAAATCATCCGCCTGAGCTGGTCATCGGTAACCCTACTGCACCTATTAGGACACGAGTCCAGATGATAAGTGAATATTTTAATTCTGCATTCATTTGACATATTGAACCTAAGAAGTTAGAAGAGGCTTTAGTGGACCCCAGCTGGATAGAAACAATGCAAGAAGAACTTAGCCAATTCGAAAGCAGTTGAGTGTGGAATCTAGTTCCTAGACCTGATAGTCAAAACATTATAGGTACCAAATGGATCTTTAGGAATAAACTCGATGAAAATGGTAACGTAGTTCGAAACAAGGCTAGGTTAGTAGCTCAAGGTTATAGGCAAGAAGAAGGCAGAGATTTCGAAGAATCTTTTTCACCTGTAGCTAGACTAGAAGAAATTCGTATATTTGTTGCATATGCCGCATATAAAAACTTCAAGGTTTATCAGATGGATGTCAAAAGTGCATTCTTAAATGGCTTTCTGAATGAGAAAGCGTATGTTACACAACCTCCTGGATTCTAAGATCATATCAGACTAGACTTTGTGTATAAGCTTGATAAAGCTTTGTATATCTGAATAGGCTCCCAGAGCTTGGTATGATACATTGTCAAAATTTTTAGTAGATCATGATTTTGTTATGGGTTCTGTTGACAAGACACTTTTTAAATTTGTTAAGAATGACCAAGTCTTGTTAGTACAGATATATGTTGATTGACATTATTTTCGGCTCTTCTAATCCTAAACTTTGTGAAAACTTTCCAAGCTTATGCAGGACAAATTCGAGATGAGCATGATGGGCGAGCTGACATTTTTCCTAGGATTACAAGTACAGCAGATTGAAGATGGAATTTTCATCAATCAAGTGATGTAAACAAAGGAACTTCCCAAGAAGTTCGGGATGGAAAATTGTTCGTCAACAGCTACTACGATGAGTGCTTCCATCAAACTAGACAACGATGAAGCTGGATCTGCAGTTGAGGTAACAATGTGTCGTGGGATGATTGGATCTCTATTGTACCTAACCGCAAGCAGACCGGACATTATGTTCTCGGTTTGTATGTATGCAAGGTTCCAAGCTAATCCAAAACAATCACACTACATTGCCGTTAAGCGTATTTTAAAATTTTTAAAGGGCACACTGAACGTGGGTCTTTGGTATCCCAAATGCTCAAGTTTCAATTCGATTGGATACAGTGATGAAGATTATGCAGGTTGTAAGATTGGTCGGTGTAGTACTAGTGGAACTTTCCAGTTCTTGGGTGATAGACTAATTTCATGGTTTAGCAATAAACAGACATCAATTGCTACATCCACAGTTGAGGCAGAGTACCTAGCAGTTGGGAGCTGTTGCGCACAAATTCTTTGGATCCAACAACAACTCAGGGATTACGGCGTTAATGCAGCAGAGGCACCCATATTCTGTGACCACACAAGTGCAATCACGATCACTCAGAACCCCATACTGCATTCTAGGACCAAGCACATAGACATCAAACATCATTTTATTTGTGACCATGTGCTAAAAAAGGACGTTCGGGTGGAGCATGTGCCAACAGATCAGCAAGTAGCTGACATCTTTACCAAGCCTCTACCAGACTCTAAGTTTTCTTATTTTAGAAACATTTTAGGTCTCCTTGATATGTCTTGATTGTGTTATGCATGCATATGTTCAGGGGGAACAAAATAATTCAAACAAATAATGGCAAAGTCAGCTGTTTATCTCCGAGTGTTATGACGATGTTTGGACTAATTGTTTCTGTGTTGGTATATGAAATCGAACGGTTAAGATTGGTTGTCATTAATGTGATGATGACACGTGTCCACTACAAAACCCTTCTCTCTCATTGTTCGTACAATAAACATGTAAAAATAAAATTTGTTAGTTTTGGTGATAACAAAACAAGACAAGTCCCTACTGGACAATCAGCCGATGCAGTTAACAACTCCGCATGTTCAGATGCTAGTACTCAGTTATTGGATCGTTATTCAGATGTCAGTTTTTGAGTAGAAGAAGTCAGAAAATTGGTGTGATTATTTCAGTTGTTAGATATCAGATCTCGGTATTCGGGGATATTTCAGAAGTTAAGTTGAAGCTATCAGTTGATGGGTTACTTATTTCAGAGGTTGAATTTTTACGAGCTATCAGTTTCTGGTATCGGGTTTTTATGTCAGTAGTAAGAGCAATTCAGATGCTGATCGATGGTTACGCAATCAGTCTTTGGTATTCAATCAGTTGTTGGGTTCTTATGACAGAAGTATATTGCAATTAGCAGTTGGATATTCGATTCAGTAGTCAACGTATTTCAGTTGTTGAATATTCATGTCAGTAGTAAGTATTTTCAGTAGTTGACTACAGTGTTTCTGATTCAGTCGTAATTGTCGTTGGTATAATCAGTAGTTGATATTTCAGTCATTAGTTAGCAATCAGCAGTTGGTATAATCAGTCATTGGCTAGTAATCAGCAGTTGGTATAATCAGTCATTGGTTAGTAATCGGCAGTTGGTAAAATCAGTCATTGGTTAGTAATCAGCAGATGGTAGAATCAGTCGTTGGTTGTTACGATCAACAGTTGGGTATTTTCTTTCAAAGGAAGTATATTCAGTCGATGGTGTTATCAGCCGTAACCATTTTGATGATAGCTAAACTACGTCGTTTAATAAGTTGAAACGACAACTTTTGGTATATGCGCTCATCCAATCGTTGATTAGCTTTCAGCTGATGGTATCATTCAAGTGTTAGCACCCAGTCGTTGCAAATAATTTCAAGCATAATTCAGCTGCAACTTCCTTAACAACGATGAGAGAAATCAATGGAGTACATTCAGGCGCAAATGCGAATCGATTCAAACGTAATCACAGTTCGAATTGGAGCAAATCAATGGTGAAGATTGAATCGTTTATATGCCTGGAATTAAGGAGGCAACGTTGGTACTATTTTGGGTAAATAGTACACATTTACAGAGAACATTTTACGGTGATTGCACAAATATGGAAAGCGACAATTTGGCTCTGGCAGTGTGCAATATTCCCATGTAGTGGAGCAGAAAATACGATTGCATGATTATCAGTATTTTCAAAAGGGATTTTGTTTCCTTAGTCGAATTAATCGACCGTTGTGAACGAAGGGTATAAATAGCAGAAGTTTGAATTGAAGAAGCTCTCCTTGACTCTCGATTACTTTCCGTCACTCTGCCATTATCTTGTCTCAAATATTCTCGAGCTTTCTCTCCATTGAAGTTATCTCTCAAAAGCTCACAAACTCGAAGAACACTTAACCAGCACTTATTATTCTATCTTCGAGTTCATCTTCTGGTTCATAATTGAATCGATTTTCTTAGATTATAAACCAGAAGATATACAGACCTCAATAGTTGTGTACCTCATTGTACAATCCATTTGAGTCTGTAACAAACGCGCTACGCAAAGCCGTTTGAAATATTATCATTTACTTGTAAACCAGCAGCTGCGTCTGCGTGTTAGTTTGTGGTGTTGCTAGGAGTTCACCTGGAGCGAGGCTCGGTGACTGGGTGTTTGCAGAAGGCCTGTAAATCATCAAATCTTCTAGTGGATCCTTCCTGAAAAAGGAAGAAGGGGAGACGTAGGATATTTATATCCGAACTTCCAGAAACAAACTCTCGACCTTAATCTTTTACTTAATGCATTTATTTACTGCTTTACTGTTCACTGATCGATTGGCTTATTTCCGCACAATATTTGTTAGCCAAGAGATCAGAAGTTAAACTTAGATACCTTAAATCTGGTAACTCGGATTTAAGTTAAGCAAGTCGCTTATTGAACAGTTGTTGTTTGTGCGCTATTATATTTTAAAATGTCGACTTCTCACAACAAGATTCCTATGTTTTCCAAGGAGGATTATGACGACTAGAAGATTCGCATGCAAGCGCATTTGGCTGCTCAAGATGACGATATGTGGTATGTCATTACAGAAGGACCATTAAAGATAATGAAGCCAAATTTCGCATTTGCAATATCTGGTGGCGAGCCTCAGTTCCTTGAAAAGAGTAGACATGAATATACTAACGAGGACAAGAAGAAGGTGAATCTGGACAATGTGGCCAGGGATATTCTTTACAAGACGTTGGACAAAAATATGTTCAGTAAGATCAAGACCTGCGCTACTGCCAAGGAAATATGGGAAAATCTGACTCAAAGATGCGAGGGAAATGATGAGACGAAAGAAAACAAATTGATTGTGGCTCAACAGAAGTATGAGTCAATCAAAATGAAGGATGGAGAGACTATGACGGAGTTTGACGATAGATTTAGTGTTGTTGTTATTGAGTTGACCAGTCTTGGATAAGAGTATAGCAACAGAGAGTTAGCATTGAAGGTGATGAGAGCGCTGTCCAGAGAGTGGGACGTGAAGACGATGGCTATGAGGGAATCCAAAGATTTGAACAAGCTGGAGCTTCACGACTTGTTTGCAAATCTAAAAGCTTATGAGTTTGAGTTGGAGACAAGAGCAGAAGCTGGACCATCGACATCCCAGCCGACAAAAGCATTAGCTGCTACAACTACTGAACAGTGCTCTCCAAGCACTAGGAAGACAGCTGATCAACTCAGCGACGACGTCATGTCCCTCTTCGTAAAGAAGTTTGGGAAATATTTGAGAAGATCCTACAACCCTTCTGCTCCTTATAATAATGTTCATAAAAATGATAAAATTGTTTCTGATATGAACTGTTTCAATTGTGGACCTCCAGGGCATTTTGCAGCTGATTGAAACAGGCCCAAGAAGGATGATAGATACAGGAGAGATGAAAAGAAAGAGGATCGATACAAGCGAGATGACAAGACAGATGAGATAACTATTGACAGATCCAAGGAAAGATCCAAGGACAGACGGATGAGGACAAGAGGTGATAAAAGACCCAGTCGCAAGAATGATCACAAAGTGCTGATGGCAGAGGAAAGCACTAAAATCTGGGCAGATACTGATTCAGATTATTCATCCAGCAGTTCCTCATCAAGTGAAAGTGAACAAGAGGAGGTTCACTGACTCATGGCTAATCAAACTTCAGATGACGAGGTATTTTATTTTTCCAATGTTGAATTTACACGAGAAGACCTTGTCAGTGAACTTAATGACATGGTAAAAGAGTACAGGAAGATTTCTCACTCATTTGAGGAAATCAAAGCTGAAAACAAAAATCTGAAAAATAGTTCAATTGAATCAAGCACTGACACGCTTGAGTACATTGACAATTTGAAGATTGAGTTGAGTAAGTTGATGATGGAAAATGAATTGTTGAGAAATGAGTCTAGTGAGCTCAAAGCTGAAATTGAAAAATCAAATTTGACAATGAGCTCCTGGGCAAAGTCTTCCGCGTCTCTAGATAAGCAGTTTGGAATTCAGAAGCCAGCGAGTGATAGAACTGGCTTGGGTTTCGATAGTAGTGACAGCAGTGAAGGAGAAACAAGTACTCAGTCACATCTGGTGTATGACAAGTTCAACAAGATGAGCTTTGCCAAAGCCAACGTGATATATGACCCATGTGAGTCGATAACATATGATGACCAGACTTCTCAGAAGTTGAACCATAATGGAAAAGCTGGTATCGGCTTTCAAAAACCTGAGAACTCCAAGCCAAGCTGGCTAAAGAACAAACTGGACAAAGACAAAGCAAAAGCTGGTCGAAAGTCGTTTGTTCCTAACCAGCCATGGCGTAGTTCAACGAAGGTAAAGTCTGGTTGGAAAAGGGTTCAGCCTAAGAGAGATCTAAACGATCAAAATATGAAATCAAAACTCAACAGATCTCACAATTATGCACAGACCCTCACGGACTCTAGTACTGGAAAAACTATCAAGGTAATTCAAGTATGGGTCCCGAAAGGGGTAATCCGATCTGGACCCAAGTAAAATTGGGTACCAAAAGCTGTTTGTATGATTGCAGGACAACAGGTACGAACCAGCTGATGTATCAACTTTGTGGTACCTGGACAGCGGCTGTGCGCGACATATGACAGGAAATCAAAAGCTTCTATCAGAAGTTGTTCCACACAAAGGAGCAAAAATCGTATTTGGTGATAACGCATACGGTAACACTGTGGGTAAGGGTAAGCTTATCCTCGGTAACATCTCTATTTCTAACATCTTGGTTGTTGATAATTTACGTTACAATTTGATTAGCATTAGTCAGCTGTGTGACAAAAGTTACACAGTTAAGTTTCAACAACACACATGCATAGTTCAGAGTCCAAATGGTCTGACCGTTTTGGTAGGTAAACGTTCGGGGAATACCTACATAATCGATTGGTCAGAGCAGTTGGGATCTGAACAATTGTGCCTTGCAGCTGGCTCTTCCAAGAGCTGGTTGTGTCATCAAAGAATGAATCATCTAAACTTCAAAACACTTGCCAACTTGAGTCAACATGATATGGTTTCTGGTATGCCAAAAATCAATTTTTTTAAGGACGAGGTTTGTGCCGCTTGTCAGCTGGGAAAGAAAATTAAATCAACTTTCAAAAATGAAGGCAGTAAACGTTCTTCCCGTAGCTTAGAGCTTTTACATATGGATCTTTTTGGTCCAATACCCGTAACTAGCTTAGGGGGAACGAATTACACCTAGTTGTTATTGATGATTTTACAAAATTTACTTGGGTGTTGTTTTTAAAAGCAAAATCTGAAACCGCCGACCAGCTGATACGCCTTTTAAAACGTTTGCAAATGACAAATCTTGTTCAGTCAACCGAATAAGAAGTGATCGTGGTACTGAGTTTTTAAATCATAAATTGACTTCTTATTTGGAAGACTTAGGGATAAAGCATGAGCTTTCAGCATCTAGAACTCCTCAGCAAAACAGGTTAGCTGAGAGAAGAAATCGTACTTTAAAACAAGCTGCTAGGTCTATGATTGCTTACTCTGGTGTTTCACAAAAATTTTGGGCAGAAGCAGTTAACACAACGTGTTATACTCAAAACAGATCTATGATTAATAGGATGCACGATAAAACCCTATATGAGATCTGGAATGGAAAGAAACCTGATATATCTTATTTCAGGGTGTTTGGGTGCAGATGTTTTATTCATAATAATGGTAAAAAGCACCTAACAGCCTTTGAACCAAAATCTGATGCAGGTATCTTCTTAGGTTATTCAGCTGTGAGCAAAGCGTATCGTGTTTTCAACAACTGAAGCTTGACACTTGAAGAATCAGCACACGTGGTGTTTGATGAAACAAGTTTCAAATCCAACTCAGCTGCAAGCCTACATGATTTGTGTTCACGTCTGGAATCAACAAGTCTTGATGACTCAGATGATGATGTGGCGCCACAAAGACAATCAGCTGAAGAACAACCAGTAGTGGACACACCGCACAACAACGCACAACAAGATCTGACAGGTAATCCAGTAGTCATAGATTTAACTAACGATGTCTCTACACAGGGTCAGATCTTCCCAAGTGTGCCAGCTGCTGGAAGTGAAGCGACCAATTTTCAACCAGACGACACTCGATCAGATGCTGCACAAGCAGACGCAAGCGTTTCTCATTTGGTTTCAAGACCAACGTCTGAAATACCAGCTGCCAGTACAGGTTATCAATTGGCATCTACATCAACAGCTGGACAACAAGGCACGAGCACATCGTATCAAGTGGTATCAAGACCAACGTCTGGACAATCAGTCGCAAGTGATCATCAACTGGTATACAGACCAACAACTGGAACAAGAGCTGATCCAAGCTCACATCTGGAAGATAAATCACAACAGCTGGTATCAGATGCCCAAGTCAACAACGGTCAACATCAATTGGCGTCAGCTGATCCAGCAGTTGCAAACCAGCCAGCGACACAGGGGGAACAAGGAGAAAATCCAATTGGACTTGATCTCCGATGGAATAAAAATCATCCACCCGAGAAAGTCATAGGTAATTTCAAATCTCCTGTTCGCACACGAGGCCAGCTATCACATGATCATTTTGATTCTGCATTCATTTCTCATATAGAGCCTAAGCAAATAGATGAAGCCTTAGCTGACCCCAGCTGGATAGATGCAATGCAAGAAGAATTAAATCAGTTTAAGCATAACAATGTATGGCAACTTGTACCTAGACCCTCTAATCATTCAGTCATAGGAACTCGATGGGTGTTTAGGAATAAACTGAATGAAGATGGCGTAGTAACTAGAAACAAAGCTAGGCTGGTAGCGCAAGGATTTAGACAAATGGAAGGAAATGAAAATAGAGTTTCGTCTTTTATGTGATATTATGGCGAAAACGATATCCGTAAAGGCAGGATCCTTCGATGCAATCACACAAGAAAAATTTCTGATGATAGCAGGAATCACCTGTGGAGTGCAGGTTAACTGGAACAAGATATTGTTCAATATTCTGAAGGATATGGTTACTGCTGAAACAAGGCAAGCCAAGGGCTATGCCATTCAAATTAGTCTTCTGCTGGAGAACTTTCCAAACTTGGAACTGGGAGAATCCACAGAGTTTCGCTCTTCAAAGATTCTTACCGAGAAGACTGTGCATCGCTATATAATTCTGAATGAGAAAGTTGGTGGCGAGGACGTGACGGATGCTCCAAGGGTGAAGAGAACACCCGTAAAAAGGGTTGTATCTAAGAAGAGACCAGCTGCTGTCGATACTGAAGCGGCACCAATCGTGAAGAAGAAGAGGACTACACAAAGCAAGCCAGTGTCCTCAAAAGACACTTTGGTTACTCGTCCTGTTGAAGCAGTGCCTCTTCAAATGATTGCGCCAACTACTGCTGCTCTAACAGAGCAACTTCCAGTGACAAAACGACCAACCCAAAAGAGAAATAGGAGGTTGATACTCAGCTCTGATGATGAAATTGTTGATACTGAGCCAGTTGTTGCGGGTGTTGAGGGAAAGCAGGCAGAGACAGCAGCTGACAGTGTTACTGTTGAAACAGTTGTTGAAAGTGTTGCTGAACCAGTTTCTGAGCCAGCAGTGGCTGAAGTTGTCAATGAAGGACCTTCCACTACTGATGATGTGGACGATATTATTCAGCAGGTTTTGACAGAGACTGCTCAAATTGGAGCGGACAAGGAAGAAATTGATGGTGGTGGTGAGACAGTCAGTGGCTCAGCTGTTGGGAGTTAGGTAGTGGACAAAGTTGATGAGTTTGAACAATGGTTAAATTTGTCTTATGAGGAATTCATGCTAGACAGGCAGATAGACCAATTGAGACAGCAAGTTGTTGTGACGCCCGAACCCAACGGGGCCACGAGAAATGGGGTAAATAAAAATTTTCAAATAAAAGAAGGCTAAAAGGCAATTTGTTATAAGCTGTATTTCTTATAACTTAAAAGAAACAAAACACAAGACAATTTCAAAGACCAGCAGGTACCTAAATTGCGCGTCAACTACTAAAGACATTTGCGGAAAACAGTTTTCATTGATAATTACAATTGTGATTTAAAACAACTGATATTCTATGTAAATATACAATCGTTGCTACTGATCTAATACAGTACAATCTAAATCAAAATGATACAGCTGAGACACGGAAAACGTAGGCCTTGGATAAACACAACGCCACCCAGCTGTTGGTTTCAAGTTTCACCTGCTGTTCCTCCACCAGTTGTCGTACCTGCACCATTTTAAAAGCTAGTGAGCCTAAAGGCTCAGCAAGTAAAACCTGAATATTAACAATTTCATTTAACGCAGGCAGACAACTGTACATACATAAACATTTCATAAACAATTCGTTCGTAATCTTAGAGACAGGGGATAATAGCCAGCTCTAACATCAATTCCTTTTTCTTTAGACTATGGCATATAAGCACCTCATGGTCCATTATGCACTTTGATCAAAATGACTCCCGATATCAGTTTTAGCATATAGCTCATTATGAAAGGGCAGTCGACATCTAGACAACTGCTCACCCTTCTCCTTGGTGACCGTCAACCATCTATGCCATAATCTTAAAATAAACTTTGTTCCATTAACATCCTTTCATAAAACTTTCTTGCTTAAAATCCTCGGGTTCCATCGTTTTAAACATTTGCTTCCCATTTTAAAACTCTACTGAGTATCGAATTCGACTTTGGAAAACATATCGTTGAAATGAAACTGGTGAAAAGAAAACCAGTCGCAAGAAAATGAAACAACACTTATGAAACCAAAACAGATCTCTGCTGTTCGCAAATATCGCTAAAATGAACCAGCTGGAATAAATAGAAACCAGCTGCAAGATATCTTACTAAGACAGTCGTATTAAATGAAACGATGTCGTTGAAGTAAAATAGCAGGTAGGATGACAAGAATATCTGCTGATATTTTATAACTTAAAGAAACGACGTCGTTAGCGCATCGATCAGTCGCAAGGAATACGCTAATCAACCAGTTGCAAGAAAAAGCGCTAACACGTATATATAAATGAATAGAACCAGTCGCAAGACTAATACAAGCTGAAATGAGCAGTTCTTAGAAATGAATAAAGCAACTGCTGAACTATCACTATGGAATGCATCTGCTGATGAACAGTGCATCTGCTGGAATTTACGAAAGACACTTGTAATATCGAAACAATGATCCCGCTACCAGCCGTCGCCTATTAAACCAGACTTATACTGATTCAACTAGCAACTACCGATT
>KQ999339.1:86347-107667 GCA_001598015.1 Dorcoceras hygrometricum | reverse complement strand
TAAACATCATAACAATGCAGCTGCTGAATCTTAACAAGGAGATATAGTTGCTGGAACATAACTCGACATTTGTAACACCAAAACAACAACTATGCCATTAGTCGTTGCCTATCAAACCATACTTTATAATGATTCAACCAGCAACTACCGATTACACAGTTATCAAATTCTGATATTACAGCTACTGCGAGAAGAACATTCATAACATTCTGGAAATAAATTCGAACCCTCAGTATATTTAAAACATCATAACTTTATGGAAAACATTATAACATCAAAACATCATTTTCAAACCCATCTTTCTTTCCTTTTCATGTCTAAATCATTTCAAACATGAACTTTAAACATATCTTAAACATACAAGCAAGCAGATCCATAAGAACAACAATATATGCTTTAAATGGTGTAGCAAATGATCAGCTTTTACTTGCCTTAAACAAAGCTTTGCGACACAGCTAATTCCTGCAGAAATCCTCTGAGCAACGCACGAACTCTTCTGGAAATATTTTAAAGAACACTTTAAGACTTTTCTTTGCAAATTATGAAAATCTTATTTTGAAAACAGGTTTTCATATGAAAGGGATTAATGGCAAGCTACTTGTGAAATCAAGCATGACACACTTCTAAAGTTTAGTAAAATTCCCTTCATATCATTTTAATTTTTAAAACACCAAAACTTCTCCAAAAGAAATCATTTCACCTCCTTAAAACATTTTCCAATCGATTTAAAATCCAGCTCGTGCATCACGCGTTGGAGTCGTCTGCTGGTTCCAGCCGCAGCGCATCTTACTTGCTAATATCAATAATTCAGCACATACATAACATTTAAAATTGCCAATTTGGCCCATGAGATCAATAAAATGTATAAATGTGGTCCTATGGATTTTGGGACGTTACAACTCTACCCTCCTTATTGAAATTTCATCCTCGAAATTACGTACCAAATAAATATGGGTAAAGACTTAGCATATCAGCTTCTGTTTCCTATGTTGCTTTTCGCTCCGACTGGTTGGACCATTGTATCTTAACCATAGGAATACTACGGTTTCTTAATCTTCTAATTTCTCGGAGGAGAATTCTTTTTGGTCGCTCTTCGTAGCTTAAATCTGGTGCTAAATGAATTGGCTCATAACTCAGCACATGCGATGGATGGGGAATATATTTCCTCAAAGCTGATACGTGAAAAACATTGTGCACTGCTGACATTTGTGGAGGCAGCGCTAGTCGATAGGCGAGCGTTCCTACCTTCTATAAGATCTCGTATGGTCCAATATACCTTGGACTCAACTTTCCTTTCTTTCCAAAACACATAACTCCTTTCATTGGAGCTATTCTCAAAAATACTCGATCACCCGCTTCAAAATTCAGCTCCCTTCTTCGATTATCTGCATAACTTTCTGCCGACTTAGAGAAGCTTTCATTCTTTCTCTTATTCTTCTAACAGCTGCTGCTGTTTGTTCCACAACATCTGGTCCCAAACCAGCTCTTTCACCAACTTCATCCCAATGAAGTGGTGTTCTACACTTTCTGCCATACAAAGCTTCATATGGAGCCATTTGAATCGAAGCTTGGAAACTGTTATTGTAGGCAAACTCTACCAGTGGCAAATTCGCATCCCAACCTACTGAAAAATCCACAATACACGCTCTGAGCAAATCTTATAAAATCTGAATCACCCTTTCCGATTGTCCATCAGTTTGAGGGTGAAACGAAGTGCTGAACGTCAACTTTGTACCCATAGCCTTGTGTAGACTTTTCCAAAATGCTGATGTGAACTTAAACAGTCCTTGGTAATCCAGTCACAAAATCCATCGCTATACATTCCCACTTCCATTCGGGAATCGGCAGTGGTTTCAACAATCCAGCTGGTCGCTGGTGTTCGGCTTTCATCAGCTGACAAGTTAAACATTCAGCTACAAATCTAGCAACATCCCTCTTCATTCTTGGCCACCAATACAACTGCTGGAGGTCTTTGTACATTATTGTACTTCCTGGATGCACGGAATATGGAGCTGTATGATCTTCTTTCAAAAGTTCAGCTCTTAAATCACCTACTTGGGGTACCCAGATTCTTCCCAAATACCTCACAGTTCCATCTTCTGAAAAATAGAGACTGCTGCCTCTTTCTTTATCCTGCTGGACCCATTTCTTCAACTACTGGTCCTGCTGCTGACCCTCTCGAATTTGGTTTAACAAATTAGATCTTACAGAGAGGTCTGCTAACATCATAGCATTGCTGCTGCTGGTTACTATTTCAAGTCCAAACCTTTCAATTTCATTTTCCAACGGCTGCTGGACAACCAGCTGCGACAATCCTACCGATTTTCTACTCAATGCATCGGCCACCACATTTGCTTTTCCTGGGTGGTAACTGATTGTGCAATCATAATCTTTAACCAGCTCCAACCATCGCCTCTTCCTCATATTCAATTCTTTCTGGGTAAAGAAGTATTTCAAACTTTTATGATCTGTAAATATCTCACACTTCTCCCCATAAAGGTAATGCCTCCATATCTTAAGGGCAAAGACAACAGCGGCTAGTTCTAAGTCATGCGTTGGGTAATTCTTCTCATGATCCTTCAGTTGCCTAGATGTGTATGAAATAACTTTATGATCCTGCATCAACACAGCTCCTAGTCCCAACTTAGAAGCATCGATATAAATTACAAATTTTCCTTGATCAGTTGGCATCGTCAATACAGGTGCTTCAATCAGCGCTTGCTTCAATTTGTCAAAACTATTTTGACACTCTTCTGTCCAGTTATACTTCACTTGCTTCCTTGTTAACGTAGTCAGAGGAACAAAAATCTTAGAAAATCCTTGGATAAATCGCCGATAATATTCAGCTAAACCCAAGAAACTCCTTATTTCTGCAACATTCTTTGGTGCTGGCCAGTCGCGAACTGCTTCAACTTTAGCAGGGTCGACTTCTATTCCATCCCTAGAGATTATATGGTAGGAACGATACTTTCTCCATCCAAAAATCACATTTTCTAAATTTTGAAAACAATTTCTTATCTTTCAAAATTTGGAGAACAGTTCTTAAATGTTGAACATGCTCTTCTTGGGTCTTAGAATAGACTAAGATGTCATCAATGAATACAACTACAAACTGGTCTATGAATGGTTGAAAGACCCTATTCATTAAATCCATAAAAGCTGATGGAGCATTTGTAAGTCCAAAAGGCATAACCAAAAATTCATAATGGCCATACCTAGTTCTAAAGGCTGTTTTATAAACATCAGTTGTCTTAATATTCAGTTGGTGATATCCAGACATCAAGTCGATCTTAGAAAATACTACTGACCCTCTCAACTAGTCAAACAGATCTTCTATCCTGGGTAATGGATACTTATTCTTAATTGTCAGTTTATTTAACTCGTGGTAACCTATACATAATCTCATACTCCCATCCTTTTTCTTATGATATCCAGACATCAAGTCGATCTTAGAAATACTACTGACCCTCTCAACTAGTCAAACAGATCTTCTATCCTGGGTAATGGATACTTATTCTTAATTGTCAGTTTATTTAACTCGTGGTAACCTATACATAATCTCATACTCCCATCCTTTTTCTTAACAAATAAAACAGGGGCTCCCCAAGGGGAAGTACTTGGTCTAATAAACCCTTTCTCCAACAGATCCTGTATCCGTTCTTTCAATTCTTTAATCTCTGTTGGAGCTGATCGATATGGTGGTCTAGATACTGGAGCAGCTCCTGGGATTAGATCAATGGAAAACTCTAACTCCCTGTCTGGTGGCAATCCCTGGATATCTTCTGGAAAAACCTCAGGGAATTCATTTGCTACTTCTACGGTTGTCAGTTGGGGTCTATCAGTCTCTATTAAGGATGATATAATTGAAGGGACATTATTAACATGTTTGGCCAACAACTGGAATGACTCTTTTCCTGGTGGGTTGACAGCTACTGCTCGTAGTTTAATGTCAATTACTACCCCATACTTAGTTAGCCAATCTATTCCCAAAATTAAATCAAAGTCTGGCATCGGCAACACAATTAATTCAGCAGTAATCTTATGCCCTTGAAGTTTAAGTTCTAAAATTCTAAACAGTTCGTGCGATACCAGCTTTTCCCCTGATGGTACCGACACACAATAACCTATCATTACTTGCTCCGGCTGGATAGATAATTTCTTAACAAACTCAGCAGAAATGAATGAATGCGTAGCTCATGGATCTAACAAAGCTAGAGAAGGAAATCCAGCTATCGAAATTTCACCTGTGACTACTGTTGAGTCTGGAGGAGCTTGATCAGCCGTCATGACAAAGGCTCTGCTGGTCACCAGTTGCTTGGACTTCGGACAATGTTTCAAAATATGTCCAGGCATTCCACATTTATAGCAGACGTTTTGTCCAAGTCTGCATTGCCCCAAATGATTATTATGGAATTTAGGACATTCTGTTTTAACATTACCAGCAGGTACAGAGCTTATAGGTTGAATTTGTAGAGGCTTTTGCTCCTGAGGCCTCTGCTGGTTCTTGTTCTGTTTCTTGAATGGTCTCGGGTCCTTCTGCTAAAAGGCTTGTCTCTTTTTCTGCCTTTCTTCATCAAGATCCTTCCAATCCCTTTCAATTTGCAGGGCTCTATCCACTGCTTTCCTGTAAGTTCTTGGCACTGGCAGCCTAACATTCATTTTGAACATCGGCTTCAACCCTTCTATGAAGTGACTTAATTTCTCTTCTGGGTCACTCCCTATCAGTGGCACGAAATAGCACCCGCTTTCAAACTTCCGTACATACTCCTGTACGGTTAAACTCCTTGCTTGAGGGTCAAAAATTCACTCTTCAATTCAGACCTCTTTCCAGCCGTAAAGTATTGCTCGTAGAATACTCGCTTGAAATCTGCCCAAGTGAGATTCAGCAGATCCACAGACAACTTGGTTCCTTCCCACCAAATCATCGCATCTTCCCTTAACATGTAGATAGTGCACCATGGCCTATCTAAATCAGACAGTTGGAGGTACTCAAAAATAACCTCCATGGATTTAATCCAGCTCTCTGCAACTAGTGGATAAGTAGTTCCACTAAATTCTTTGGATTTCTGTCGTCTAAACTTCTCTTGGGGATCGTCATTACTAGGTCCCCTGCTGCTGGAAGATTGGCCATTGCCTCTGTTGTTATTCTGTTCTACCAGCATTCTTAGCAGTTGTGTGTCCCTTAACATGTAGATAGTGCACCATGGCCTATCTAAATCAGACAGTTGGAGGTACTCAAAAATAACCTCCATGGATTTAATCCAGCTCTCTGCAACTAGTGGATAAGTAGTTCCACTAAATTCTTTGGATTTCTGTCGTCTAAACTTCTCTTGGGGATCGTCATTACTAGGTCCCCTGCTGCTGGAAGATTGGCCATTGCCTCTGTTGTTATTCTGTTCTACCAGCATTCTTAGCAGTTGTGTGATATTAGCATTATTATCACTCTCAGTTTCTTCTAGAGGAATACTGCTTCTAGTTCTTCCTCGTCCTCTTCCTGACATCTTATATTCTATAGCTCGTAATCCAGCACATTCATATATCAGAACATGCTAAATAATTTAAAGACAATGCTTTGAAAATAAACTCACAACTTAGAAGAACAGACGATGAACTTTTATCTAGCTGATGGTGCGTGTGTTTATCTCAGAAACGTTGCTCTGATACCATGTTGTGACGCCCGAACCTAACGGGGCCACGAGAATTGGGGTAAATAAAAATTTTCGAATAAATGAAGGCTAAAAGGCAATTTGTTATAAGCTGTATTTCTTATAACTTAAAAGAAACAAAACACAAGACAATTTCAAAGACCAGCAGGTACCTAACTTGCGCGTCAACTACTAAAGACATTTGCGGAAAACAGTTTTCATTGATAATTACAATTGCGATTTACAACAACTGATAGTCTATGTAAATATACAATCGTTGCTACTGATCTAATACAGTACAATCTAAATCAAAACGATACAGCTGAGACGCGGAAAATGTAGGCCTTGGATAAACACAACGCCACCCAGCTGCTGGTTTCAAGTTTCACCTGCTGTTCCTCCACCAGTTGTCGTACCTGCACCATTTTAAAAGCTAGTGAGCCTAAAGGCTCAGCAAGTAAAACCTGAATATTAACAATTTCATTTAACGCAGGCAGACAACTGCACATACATAAACATTTCATAAACAATTCGTTCGTAATCTTAGAGACAGGGGATAATAGCCAGCTCTAACATCAATTCCTTTTTCTTTAGACTATGGCATATAAGCTCCTCATAGTCCGTTATGCACTTTGATCAAAATGACTCCCGATATCAGTTTTAGCATATAGCTCATTATGAAAGGGCAGTTGACATCTAGACAACTGCTCACCCTTCTCCTTGGTGACCGTCAACCATCTATTCCATAATCTTAAAATAAACTTTGTTCCATTAACATCCTTTCGTAAAACTTTCTTGCTTAAAATCCTCGGGTTCCATCATTTTAAACATTTGCTTCCCATTGTAAAACTCTACTGAGTATCGAATTCGACTTTGGAAAACATATCGTTGAAATGAAACTGGTGAAAAGAAAACCAGTCGCAAGAAAATGGAACAGCACTTATGAAACCAAAACAGATCTCTGCTGTTCGCAAATATCGCTAAAATGAACCAGCTGGAATAAATAGAAACCAGCTGCAAGATATCTTACTAAGACAGTCGTATTAAATGAAACGATGTCGTTGAAGTAAAATAGCAGGTAGGATGACAAGAATATCTGCTGATATTTTATAACTTAAAGAAACGACGTCGTTAGCGCATCGATCAGTCGCAAGGAATACGCTAATCAACCAGTTGCAAGAAAAAGCGCTAACACGTATATATAAATGAATAGTACCAGTAGCAAGACTAATACCAGCTGAAATGAGCAGTTCTTAGAAATGAATAAAGCAACTGCTGAACTATCACTATGGAATGCATCTGCTGATGAACAGTGCATCTGCTGATTTTATGAAAAAAACGCAACTGCTGAATTCTACCAAAGGAATGCAGTTGCTGAATTTACGATAACAATGTAGTTGCTGATTTTCAACAAAGAAGTGCAACTGCTGAATTCTCACTGAAGAAGTGAAACTGCTAATTTTAATAAGGAAATATGCACCTGCTGATGAACAGTGCATCTGCTGGAATTTACGAAAGACACTTGTAATATCGAAACAATGATCGCGCTACCAGCCGTCGCCTATTAAACCAGACTTTATACTGATTAACCAGCAACTACTGATTACACAATCATCAAATCCCGACATTACAGCAAAAGGAAGAACATTCATAAACATCATAACAATGCAGCTGCTGAATCTTAACAAGGAGATACAACTGCTGGAACATAACTCGACATTTGTAACACCAAAACAACAACTATGCCATCAGTCGTTGCCTATCAAACCATACTTTATAATGATTCAACCAGCAACTACCGATTACACAGTTATCAAATTCTGATATTACAGCAACTGCGAGAAGAACATTCATAACATTCTGGAAATAAATTCGAATCCTCAGTATATTTAAAACATCATAACTTTCTGGAAAACATCATAACATCAAAACATCATTTTCGAACCCATCTTTCTTTTCTTTTTCATGTCTAAATCATTTCAAACATGAACTTTAAACATATCTTAAACATACAGGCAAGCATATCCATAAGAACAACAATATATGCTTTAAATGGTGTAGCAAAGGATCAGCTTTTACTTGCCTTAAACAAAGCTTTGCGACACAGCTAATTCCTGTAGAAATCCTCTGAGCAACGCACGAACTCTTCTGGAAATATTTTGAAGAACACTTTAAGACTTTTCTTTGCAAATGATGAAAATCTTACTTTAAAAATAGGTTTTTATATAAAAGGGATTAGTGGCAAGCTACTTGTGAAATCAAGCATGACACACTTCTAAAGTTTAGTAAAATTCCCTTCATATCATTTTAATTTGTAAAACACCAAACCTTCTCCAAAAGAAATCATTTCACCTCCTTAAAACATTTTCCAATCGATTTAAAATCCAGCTCGTGCATCAGTCGTTGGAGTCGTCTGCTGGTTCTAGCCGCAGCGCATCTTACTTGCTAATATCAATAATTCAGCACATACATAACATTTAAAATTGCCAATTTGGCCCATGAGATCAATAAAATGTATAAATGTGGTCCTATGGATTTTGGGGAGTTATAGATACAGAGGATGAAATGGACTCAGATATGGGAAATCAGGTGTTGCCAGTTGTTGGGGGAACAAATGTTGTTCTTGGAAAAAATGTTGGTGTGCAGACAGAGGCCAGTCCTGATGAGCATCTTGTGAAGGAACCGATTCAATTGAGGAGAAGCTGGTATCCGCAGATGAGGCGATGTCACTAGAAGACATTTTGATGTCAATTCCAGTAGAGGTTCGATTGCCCTCTACTGGTGTGGAAGTTACGAAGATTAGTTTGGGAAAAAGTATCAAAATCCCTGGAGTCGATGAAAGGACATGGTACATGTCCAGTCTTCCACAAATTCCTGTGGATGATAAGGGGAAGAAGCCTCTTCTGGAGAAAGACCCGGTTAAGGGTAATCTAGTGAAGTAACAATTTTTGCTGATAGTCGCAGATATTGATCTTCTCGTACAGTTACGAGAGCAGATTATAGATGAGGTGGCTAAATTCTTTTATTCTTTCAGTCTTAAGAGGTTAGAAAATCTAAAAAAAGATGATTCCTATTGTGCTAAGGAGGAACTTGTGTTGTCGTGGGCCGAAGCAGAGTCGACAGGAGTAGCCCTTCAACGGAGAATGTATATACTTCTGAAATACAGAGAACTGTTGATAAGGAAATTTTTGGAGGCTAGAAAGATAAATTTTGCCCCCGGTGATGGGTCCTATGCAATCGACCTCAAAATTCTGGATTTGTTATCAGACTTACATTTGTTTGTTTTGGAAGAATTGAAGGAACAGTCGCTAGTACACGGTCTTCGTTGGGACAAGACGTGTTTTTCCAAAATTTTTGAAGGAAGAAATCGTGATCGTGGCGCAGTCATTGCCCGATCAAACATCAACACAAAATCTTCCTGCTGGATAAGAACAATGTTGTGGGTTGATGGAACTTGGGTTATTGAACCCTGCGCTGACTACTGCAAACCAATACCAAGAGAAGTTACATCCATTATGGTTGTTATCCCCTCCTGGTTTTCATATGTCGACACTCTCCCTCCCATGAGCGAATTCTTCAAGCTACTGAAAAAGAGGTGGGGAGATGTATGCATCGAAGTTGCCAAATTCTTTGCCTCTGGGAAATTGCTACCAGTGGGTTCAGTTAATTTTTGTCGTACTCTTGCGATTGTTGAGATAGTTTCCAATTTTGTCTCTCGGCAGCCGACAGTATTTTATTTGCGGTTATCTCAGTTTTGCACAGTTTTAGTTCAGTACAGCTTATTCAGTGGTTTGAATGCTGCTGATATTACCAGTTTTGTTTCGACTATTACAATGGACAGAATAGTTTTGAGAAATGTTCAGAATTCAGTTTGAGTTGCTCCCAGTGTACAGTTGATAGACGAGCGTCCTTCCTTCGCATCCACTTCAGAATACTCTTCAATTCATTTCGATGAAACTGATACAGTTGCTACCTCACCTTTTCTACCAACCGTCTCTACAGAAGTCCAAGATGTTCTTGCTCAGTTACGTGCTTCTGTTGCACATATTCAGGTTGAACTACTCGGGCATAAAGATGATGTGAATAAAATCAGAGAAACCATCTCATTGCACATCCACGACCTCGAAAGGAAGCTTACAGAACGATTTGATGCCCACGACAGGACTTACAGGGTTCTTTTCAACAATGTTCGTCATGACATGCGAGATCATAAGAACCTCCTATCGCTGGACCTTAAAACGTATCAACAGAAGGTTAGCAATCAAGTTGGTGCTGTTGTTTTTGATGTGGTTGATGTTAGGAGGGTGGTGAAAGAGCTGGACGCCAAAGTGGCTGCTGTGGCCACAGGCTTGGATGATGTTCGCAAGGATGTCGAGGCCACCAAGGAGGCTATCTCCCACCAAATTCTGGATATTCGTGCACAGGCACAAGAAAATTACAATATTCTTATCGCCCAGCTGAGTGAACTTGTGGCTTATGTTAATCGGGGCGATAATGACAAAAAGGGGGAAGATAGCAGCAGCCGAGGTCCTCAGCCGCCTCATGATGATCAAGATAGACCTACTGGAGAAGGCAGTGCTAACAGAGAAGCTGGGATCAGAGGAGGTGTTGGTAGGAACAGAGGTGGAAGTGGTTCTAGTGGAAGTCAAAGTAGAGGAAACAGGAGTGAACCTACAAAAAGAAGGAGATCTGGTGATAAGTCGCCGGTCCGTGGTGATAGATATGGTACATATCCACCAACTGGCGTACCCAAAAGAAGTGCTAAACATTGGATTACTGGAGAACGAGACTTTTAGGATTCTTTAACTTTTATTGTACAAACCCTATGTACAATTCTTCAGTTAATGAAAGTTTGAATTTCAGCAGACCTTGTGCAATTTATTTTTGCGCATTTATATATCTCGGCTGCTAAGTTTTGTCATCACCAAAAAGGGGGAAATTGTTAAGATAAAATTTATTAGTTTTGGTGATAACAAAACAAGACAAGTCCCTACTGGACAATCAGCCGATGCAGTTAACAACTCCGCATGTTCAGATACTAGTACTCATTTATTGG
Organism: Dorcoceras hygrometricum; assembly: GCA_001598015.1. Lineage (NCBI taxonomy): Eukaryota > Viridiplantae > Streptophyta > Magnoliopsida > Lamiales > Gesneriaceae > Dorcoceras > Dorcoceras hygrometricum. Next base: position 96,966 of record KQ999339.1, on the reverse strand, counting down.
ATCGTAATTCAGATGTCAGTTTTTTAGTAGAAGAAGTCAGAAAATTGGTGTGATTATTTCAGTAGTTAGATATCATATCTTGGTATTCGGGGATATTTCAGAAGTTAAGTTGAAGCTATCAGTTGATGGGTTACTTATTTCAGAGGTTGAATTTGTACGAGCTATCAGTTTCTGGTATCGGGTTTTTATGTCAGTAGTAAGAGCAATTCAGACGCTGATCGATGGTTACGCAATCAGTCTTTGGTATTCAATCAGTCGTTGGGTTCTTATGACAGAAGTATATTGCAATCAGCAGTTGGATATTCGATTCAGTAGTCAACATATTTCATTTGTTGAATATTCATGTCAGTATTAAGTATTTTCAGTAGTTGACTACAGTGTTTCTGATTCAGTCGTAATTGTCGTTGGTATAATCACTCGTTGATATTTCAGTCATTAGTTAGCAAGCAGCAGTTGGTATAATCAGTCATTGGTTAGTAATCAACAGTTGGTAAAATCAGTCATTGGTTAGTAATCAGCAGATGGTAGAATCAGTCGTTGGTTGTTACGATCAGCAGTTGGGTATTTTCTTTCAGAAGGAAGTATATTCAGTCGATGGTGTTATCAGTCGTAACCATTTTGATGATAGCTAAACTACGTCGTTTGAATAAGTTGAGACGACAACGTTTGGTATATGCGCTCATCCAGTCGTTGATTAGCTTTCAGCTGATGGTATCATTCAAGTGTTTAAAGCACCCAGTCGTTGCAAATACTTTCAAGAATAATTCAGTTGTAACTTCCTTAACAACGATGAGAGAAATCAATGGAGTACATTCAGGCGCAAATGCGAATTGATTCAAACGTAATCACAGTTCGAATTGGAGCAAATCAATGGTGAAGATTGAATCGTACATATGCCTGGAATTAAGGAGACAATGTTGGTACTATTTTGGGTAAATAGTACACATTTACAGAGAACATTTTACGGTGATTGCACAAATATGGAAAGCGACAATTTGGCTCTGGCAGTGTGCAATTTTCCCATGTAGTGGAGCATAAAAGACGGTTGCATGATTATCAGTATTTTCATAAGGGATTTTGTTTCCTTAGTCGAATTAATCGATCGTTGTGAACGAAGGGTATAAATAGCAGAAGTTTGAATTGAAGAAGCTCTCCTTGACTCTCGATTACTTTCCGTCACTCTGCCATTATCTTGTCTCAAATATTCTCGAGCTTTCTCTCCATTGAAGTTATCTCTCAAAAGCTCACAAACTCGAAGAACACTTAACCAGCACTTATTATTATATCTTCGAGTTCATCTTCTGGTTCATTATTGAATCGAGTTTCTTAGATTATAAACCAGAAGATATACAGACCTCAATAGTTGTGTACCTCATTGTAAAATCCATTTGAGTCTGTAAAAAACGGGCTACACAAAGCCGTTTGAAATATTATCATTTACTTGTAAACCAGCAGCTGCGTCTGCATGTTAGTTTGTGGTGTTGCTAGGAGTTCACCTGGAGCGAGGCTCGGTGACTGGGTGTTTGCAGAAGGCCTGTAAATCATCAAATCTTTTAGTGGATCCTTCCTGAAAAAGGAAGAAGGGGAGACGTAGGATATTTATATCCGAACATCCAGAAACAAACTCTCGACCTTAATCTTTTACTTAACGCATTTATTTATTGCTTTACTGTTCACTGATCGATTGGCTTATTTCCGCACAATATTTGTTAGCCAAGAGATCAGCAGTTAAACTGAGATACCTTAAATCTGGTAACTCGGATTTAAGTTAAGCAAGTCGCTTGTAAAACTGTTTTAAAAATTTTTTGAAAATTTAAAAATAGTAGGAGTTCATTCAAACCCCCCCCCCCTTCTGAACTCCTGCAGCTGTTTTTCGAACCACATTGATCCTATCAATCAGTTTTCTTTACTTTTTCAGTATGCTTTCAAAATTTTCGCGCACTCTAGCAGTTTACAAGAATTTCTTGCAATCTCTCGCAATTACTTTGATCCTACCCCTTTAATATCCGAAATGGCTGCTTCTCTATCCGTCAATGCTATGCAGGTTGATTTCGCGTCCGTGCTCGCTATGGAGCACACTTGGATGGTACAAATGTTTAATTCCCTAGAGGAGACCTGGCTTAAGGGATTTTTGGAGGTCTCTAATTCTGTGTTTGAGGGAGCTGTGACTGAATTCTTTGCGAACGTGGAAGTTATCGTGGGGACAATTGTGAGTTTTGTCGCCAATCGAAAGATGGTTGTTACAAAGGACATGTTTGCTGAGGTATTTGGTTTGCCAACTGAGGGTACGATTAGCTTTCTTGATATTCCGACTCATACAATGGTGGAAATGCGAAGGAAGTTTTCTGGTACTGATGTGCCGTTCAGGGCACCGAATAAGAAGAAGGAAATATAGATGGAGTACAGATTGCTGCATCATATTGTTGCAAAGGCACTGTGTGCCAAAGTTGGTTCCTTTGACGTAGTTACCAGTGAAAAATTTGACTTGATGGTGGCCATCAGTGCTGGCTAGAAGGTAAACTAGGCACATGTTATGTTCCAGATTTTGATTGCTATGGTGCACAGCCCTAGCCGATAGTCACAAGGCTTCTCCGTGCAATTGAGTGTTCTGCTGATGAATCTGGTGAAACAAGACCTTGGAGAGTTTGTGATATTGCACCCACTCAAGGTGTTGAACAGCAAGTCTGTTCACACCTATATGAAAAAGAATCTGGGTGTTGGTCCAGCTGGTGAGCCCAGCAATATATCGGGTGCGACTGCAAGTGAACAACAATCCATTATCGATAGTCTTCCGTCTCTCACTAACAAGGCTGAGAAGGAGATTGGTGTGACAAGGAAGCTAGAGAAGGCGGCTGTTGAGAAGAAAATGAAGAAGAAGAAGGAAACGTTTGTTCCAGTGTTGAATAAGCAGAAAGTGGGTGTGAAAAAGCCAGTGGAGGCCAGGAGCCAAGCTGCTCCAGCGACGTCCACGTCTGGGACCAGCTTAGATGTGGATTCGTGCCCGTTGGCTAAGCTGAAGAAAGGTGGCGCTGCACCCAAGAGCAAACTTATTGTTGCTCCATCGGGTTCTGAATCCACTATGTCTATTCCGCCGGTGCTGATCACAAAACGGCACAGGATAAAGATAACCAAGAAGGTGAAGCCTATTGCTGGTAACCAGGATGTATGCCAACCTAAACCAATTCCGGATATTTCAGCTGAGGCTGAGGCTGTCTCCACCACTGCTGATCCCAAAGACAATATGGAGACAACTCCAGAAGTGGAGAGACATGCTGATGATGTTTCAACCACTGTTGATAGGAAGAGCATGTGGAGTGTAGTAACAAAACAAAGATAGAGGCTGCTACCAATGAGGGTGCTATTGTGGTCTGCTATTGTGGTAAAAGTCTGGACCTGAGCAACCAGCTCAGCAGCCCACGACTTCTACTGGCAAGGGTATCCTTGCTCCTGTGGAAATCAGGTAGATCAACTGGCAACACATTTTCTTCCCAAAATAGACCCAGCCGCATAGGGCAAAGAGATTTTGGACGCTTTTGCCCAGTCAACCCAGTGGAGGTGCACTATATGTTGGTGCTCAAATCAGTGTGGGAAGATTTTTCAGAAGAACGTCTGACTTTGACAAGTGGGTACAGTTCTGCACTACGGTAAGGCTAAATACTGTTACGTCAATGACGCCCATTGAAAGTATGGCCAAAATCGAAGATCAATTTTTGTTTGGGCTGAGATCGAACTAGTATCTGAACTATTTGAGCAAAGGATGCTGGTGTTGTACAAGATGTATGAGATGGAGATTCAGAAGAGAGTACATGAGCATCGTGCTAACTTTAATCCAGTTGAGCCATCTGTTAATTATGATACATGTGTATCCGGTTACTAAGCCGTGAAATTAAGGAAATCGTGAAGCAGCACAGGGCTCTACGAAGTCTAGTTGGTCTACCGTTTCTGGCTCCGGAAGCCTCAATCGCAGGAGATGCTGCAAATGTGGATCTTCCACAGATAGCCTGGACTGAGGCACGTAAACTGCTGTTAACAGGAGCCACTCCAGCTCAGCAGGGTAAGCCAAAGATTCTTGCCATTTTCAACTCAAGCAGAACAGGCACAAACTGCAGTGAAGAAACCAGATCAGTAGGAAGGGCAGGTAGAAGAGATTGTTAGGACAGTTGAGGATGTGGAAGAGACTGAAGCCATGAATTCTCAAGAACATCTGGATAAAGGGAACGAGCAACAGGCTCAAGCGGAGGATCGTCAGGTTCAGGGCAGTGAGCACCAGACTCATAGAGAACCAAATTCAGAAACAGAGCAGGAGGATGAGTGAAGGGCTCAAAATCGTTCATCCCATTCAAGTCAAAGTGATTCACATTATTCTATACAGTTTTCCACTTGAAGTAAAAATAATGAGGACCGTTAGGGTCCCAGTACCTCTGGTTTATAGATGGTTGAATATATTGCACGACGTGAGGAGAATAACAGTGAAAATAAAGTAGAAGACTTTACCCAAGATGGTTCGCAGCGAACCATTGTTTCCCAACCACAAGCCGATATGCTAAGGAGCTCGTATCTCTGAAGGATACTGTATCTTCCCTAGGCTCATAGTTCGAACAGATAAATGATGATACATACGTGGCAAAGCACACTACTTTGCAGTTACGGTGACATCTCGACAACAAGATAGACGTGCTGGAGACTAGTCTGATTTGTCACTTTGTAGATGTTAGAGTAGGTGCTCAACTAGCCAACTTGTGGCGTGTGGGTTCTTGTTGACTCTATGTAAAATGATCTTTATTTATGAAATTCGTATTCTTTTATGGCATTCTTTATCATCATTATTTTATAATGTTAAAAATTGTGTTGGATAAAGACCTAGAATGCACCATAGTGTATGTTAGATGTGATAGTGGATATGATGGCTATCATGAAACACATCTAATAGACACTGTGTATTCTAAACTCGTTCCTAGTAGATTCGGCCGTCAAAATGAGGATAAGGTCGCCCGAGTTTGAGACTAGCATCTGCGATGTGAAGTACCACGTTTCATTGGTAGGGAACATTGTGATGTTCTGAGCATGCAGATGGATAGTGACCTGGTGATCTATCGAACTACCCTCGTTCGGACTTTCCAAGTGGTTACCATTTGTCGAGTGGATTAAGTCCGAGGTCTTGGTTGTACAGATTAGCCCTCATTACTCGAAATGTCATTGAGGCTCTACATGATAGGTGCCTCACTTTGACCCGTTACCGACTCAGTTGGGGTCATCAGGTGGCGGGGTTGGGTGAGGTCCCGATGCATGTAGGAGTCGATGCTTCGTTGTCGAGGATTCTCTGCTCGCCCTTGTGCGTGGATATCCTATGCTATCTGAGGAGATAATAGTGTGAAAAATCTCTGGCTAGAGTACTAGATGTGTTTTGGGTAAATGGGTTTGCCTGGTAAGACACGCGACGTCACTATTTGATCTCCAAGATGTATGCATGGTTATTGGATCTCTAGCGACTCTCGATTTACCAATGGTCGTTGATCTGATCGGGATATTTGTGATGAAAGGACCGTACTGTACGCTAACCATGACGGACTAGTTCTTGCAGGCACTATCAGTAATACCTAGGGGATCATGGGGCGATGTTGCTAGACGCTTTACCATGATCCGATGGGTTAGTCCGAAAATGTGGTTTCGGAGTCACAAATGTTGTGAGCCCACGGCTAGCTGTATCCCTGAACCATTGAGGGTCACACAAGTACTGGTTTCTCAATTCCCGTACGGAAATTAAGCTCAATTTGTTGAGTATAGGAGGAGGAAGGATGGAAGTGCGACTTCCTAAAATTAAATCGGGTCAAAATTCAATTTCCCTAAGCTTGGGCTAGTTTGATTATCCTTGAAGCTTACAGGGGCCAAAATGCTATTTTGGATTAGGTGGTCCGAAAAATTGTTTCCACATCATAATTCTCAGTTTTGTACATTGTGTAGATCGGTCCGATCTGATCTTCGATCGAGATTATGATGGTGTTGGCGCAGCGGCGGATCCGGATCCCGTTCCCGGGGTCCAGCGGAAGATTTAAAAATTTGCACCGGAAACGGTCAATACATAACATAAATCAACAATAAACATACATAGGGTGTTTAGATTTGGTACCTTGCTGGCGTCTAGGTGCCAGGCTCCGACCGATTTCACGAGGAAATCGGCACTTCAACGGTTGGCGGTTGTCGTTCTCCGAATCCGTTTCATGACTGAAATCACGATCCCTTCGTCAGTCTGCACTAGAAAACGTGACGAATCTTTCACGGACGGAATCTCCTCGTCGAGACGGTCGGAACAAGTCCGACGGCGACGACTACGGATGGCGCACGGTGGTGGCGCTTCGCGGCGGGCGGCGACGGGCGAGAGGGGCGGCGGCTGTCAGGCCCCGTGCTAATTACTAACAATTAACACGCAATAAGCGCATAAACACGGAAGCTTAAAAATCAGGGCTTAAAAATTTTTCGAAATACAATGGGCCTGAACTTCAAATCATACATTCAAAATAGAAATAATAAAATACGAGTTGATTCAATTCCAACACAACAAGTATATCAACCAAAACAAATCCCCAATACATGATAACACGGGGCATCCCCCGGTTCAATACATATCATATATATAAACTGGGACTCAGGGACGCGGGGATCGACCAACTGAACTTCCACTCGGTCCAGCTTGGTTACCTAAAGCTCCTGCAAATGGGCACGCACCCAGCAAGACAAAGCAGGAAACAAATACGAGGTCAAGCCTCAGTACGAAAAGCTATCAAAGCAGGTAAACATGCAACATGCTATAAATCAATGTTATGAATGCATGAGGGCTATCAAGAAATCGGATAGCTGGACCAGTCTATCAACTGGCAACTCAAATCAAGCCTCTATACCACACACATCCAATCAGCCGGTGGAAATCATCGGTCCGTGATCATCGGGGCCCGTCAGCCCATCACAGCTCGGTGGTAGACACTCGAATCCGGTAGTCACCACTCCGACGATAGCGTTGGACCTTTCGGGCGTGACCCACCAGTCGGCCAGTCCCAACGTGGCACCCAATCATGTAATCAAATCAATCTGTCAAAGGCTCAATATGTATGCATGATTCCAATCAATATCAATGCTCAATGCATACAATGCACAATACGTAAAACAGAATGTAACTCAATCATTCAGCATACTGATTCACGTAATTCACAGCAGCAAGATTCACAACATCAATCACAGCATGTTTATGCCTAAAGCTGCTAAGAGCTGCTCAATTCGTACCTTTCCTCCTTCGAATTACCTAACAGATTCCTCCTGGCTCCAATCACGCAGCAGGACACTTCCTAGAAGCTGAAATCTGTTACAACATAGCTAATATCTTAGCTCAATCTCATCATAAGTACGCTAACCCTACGGCCAGAAGTCTAATTCAATTCCTACACTTCTACGCAGGCATTAACTACTAAAACCGAGCTCAAACTACAAGAATTGCTCACCCAAAAGCTCACGCTAGCAGCAGAACGCTCGCACAGGCTTATCTCAAAAGCTTCGAACTCCAGTAGTTTCGCGTTTCCACTTCCAGCGCAAATCAGCAGCAACGACTAAACAACAATCGCACGAAAACGCTACAAAACGACACCGTTCCAACTTATCTAAACGACGCCGCAGCAACCACCAGCAGACAACAGCTCTCGCTTAAGCAAAACAGCCAAGAGCTGATAACAGCTCTCTCTACAAAGCAATCTATCTGCTGGTCGCGAGAAAACATTTAAAACGACGACGCATCTACTAATTCAAACGACGTCATTTCATAGACGTAAGCAAAACTGCCAACAGCTGATCTCTAAACACAAAGCTCCAAAACGCAGCGTTTCCACTTAATCAAACGACGCCGCTTCTTAACGCTCTTGCAAAAGCGCGCCTGCTGACCAGCAGTAACAAACATAACGCAACTACTACCAGCAGCAAGTAATACGTCACGCCTACGTCACCACATCTATCGATAGCTCTTGCAACTAATTCCACAAGCCATCTGCTGAATTCAATAGTCAACATTCCAAAATGTTGACTAACACGCGTCACTTCCTCGCTCAATCTCACGCTACGCGCGATGTCTGCCAGCAGCAACTTCAATTCGCACCAAAGCCAGCAGATCTTCATGCGTCACGCTGATGTCACCATATCTGCTGATTCCAATTCCACCAGCAGGGGCTACAGTAACTTTGACCAGCTTTGACTCCGCTACAGTAGCGTGCTATTAACTGCTTTGCACCAAAATTTGCTACGATATAATTCTCCAAAATTCAGCGCAACATTCGAAATCAGCAGGAACTTCAATCCTTTCGCAAATTCCTCAAAACACACGTGATTAATCCCAAATCAAATCAATTAATCACTATTCTAACTTCTCAATCCTCACATTCTCCCCAACTTAAGAGATTTCGTCCTCGAAATCAAAGGCAGACACAGGGAAGAACACATCAAACATGCAAATCAGCACCAAAATTCGAAGCAAAATCAAAGATTTACCTGGAAATTCTACACGATCAGTGCTCAAACAGGTGAGGCCAATCCTGTCTCATCTTTTCCTCAACTTCCCAGGTTGCTTCTTCTCGGCCATGCTTGCTCCATTGGACCATCACCAATGGAATAATCTTGTTTCTCAGCTGTTTCTCCTTCCTATCCAAGATCTGCACCGGATATTCAACATAACTCAAGGCAGAATCCAGCTCAACTTCGTCAGTTCTCAAAACATGGGACGGATCCGGCTCATATTTTCTCAACATTTACACATGAAACACGTCATGCATCGCGGCTAACTCCTCAGGAAGCCTCAATCTATAAGCCAACTGTCCAATCCGCTCGATAATCTCAAAGGGACCAACGAATCGGGGAGCCAATTTGCCTTTAAATCGGAATCTCATCACGCTCTTGAAGGGAGAAATCTTGAGAAACACACGATAGCCTACCTCAAACTCTAGCGGTCTACTTCTACGGTTTGCATAACTCGAGAAACGATCTTGAGCAGCCTTCATTCTACCCCGGATCAAATCAATTTGATCTTTCATATGCTGAACAAACTCCGGTGTAGAAAGCTGTCTCTCGCCAACTTCTTCCCAACAAATCTAGGATCTGCACTTTCGACCATACAAAGCTTCAAACGGAGCCATTCCAATAGTGACTTGGTAGCTGTTGTTATACGAAAACTCCACCAATGAAAGCGAATCCTGCCAGCCACCACTGAAATCCATCACTACCGCTCGCAACATATCCTCTAAAGTCTGGATAGTCCGCTCAGACTGTCCGTCTGTCTGTGGGTGATAGGCTGTGCTCATCGCCAATCTCGAACTCATAGCTGCTTGCAGACTCTTCCAAAAGAGGGAAGTAAACCTCGGATCTCTATCAGACACTATCGAAACCGGAACCCATGCAATCTAACCACATGGTCGATATACAACTTCGCCATCTTTTTCATTGAACACCTCACATCATAGGGAATGAAATGGGCTGACTTCGAAAGTCTATCAATCACAACCCAAATCGCATCACATCCCCTACTCGATCGAGGTAGATGAGTCACGAAATCCATGGCGATGTGCTCCCAATTCCATTGGGGCACCTCCAAACTCTGCAAAAGACCACCAGGTCTCATCCTCTCAGCCTTGACCTGCTGGCAATTCAGACATCTAGCAACAAAAGCAGAAATGTCGCTCTTCATACCTGTCCACCAGTAGTGAGACTTCAAGGCATGGTACATCTTTCGCTCTCCCGGATGCACACTGTACCGACTACAATGTGCTTCATTCATGAGGGTCTCCTTCAGATCAATCAGGTTCGGAACTACTAATCTCCCTCTTAACCTAAAACATCCATCTGAAGCAACAGAGAAATCATCAGACTGACCTGACTGCGCCTTAATCCTCAGCTCATGGATATAGGGGTCGGTCCTCTGCACCTCCCTGATGTTCATCACAATCTGCGGTTCCACCTGAAGAGACGAAACGAAGAAATACTGATCACCCGGCTGGAATCGCCAGCCAGAAGTACTCAACACCTCATGAACTTTCGAAATACTCAAGGACGCTAACATCTCAGGCTGGGTCTTTCGACTTAGAGCATCTGCTACCAAGTTCACTCGCCCAGGCTGATACTGAATCTCACAATCGAAGTCCTTAAGCAATTCCATCCAGCGTCGCTGCCTCATATTCAAATCCGACTGCGTGAAGATATACTTCAGACTTTTGTGGTCGGTGTACACCAAAAATTCTTCACCATAGAATAATGCCGCCAAATCTTCAAAGCAAACACTATCGCAGCCAACTCCAAATCATGAACCGGGTACCTCGTCTTGTGAGGCTTCAGCTGTCGAGACGCATATGCAATCACGTACCCGTTCTGCATCAAAACACACCCTAAACCACTCAGAGAAGCATCGGAGCACACAACAAATCCACCGGAGCCAGACGGTAGGGCCAAAACAGGAGCATTAGTCAACTTCTCCTTCAGCGTCTGAAAACTGTACTCGCACTCATCAGACCATACAAATCTCTTATCTTTCTGAGTCAACTGCGTCATAGGCCTGGCTATCGAAGAAAACTTCTCAATGAAACGTCTATAGTAGCCAG
>KQ999339.1:50410-80401 GCA_001598015.1 Dorcoceras hygrometricum | reverse complement strand
CCAGTACTTGTGTGACCCTCAATGGTTCAGGGATCAGCTTAGCCGTGGGCCCACAACAATTGCGACTCCGAAATCACATTTTCGGACTGACCCATAGGATCATGGTAAAGCGCCTAGCAACATCGCCCCATGATCCCCTAGGTATCACTGATAGTGCCTACAAGAACCAGTCGATCGTGGTTATGAGCTCAATTTCCGTGCAGGAATCGAGAAGCCAGTACTTGTGTGACCCTCAATGGTTCAGGGATACAGCTAGCCGTGGGCCCACAACAATTGCGACTCCGAAATCACATTTTCGGACTGACCCATAGGATCATCGGTAAAGCGCCTAGCAACATCGCCCCATGATCCCCCTAGGTATCACTGATAGTGCCTACAAGAACCAGTCGATCGTGGTTAGCGTACAGTACGGTCCTTTCAACACATATATCCCGATCAGATCAACGATCATTGGTAAATCGAGAGTCGCTAGAGATCCAATAACCATGCATACACCTTGGAGATCAAATAGTGACATCGCGTGTGTTACTAGGTAAACCCATTTACCTAAAATACATCTAGTACTCTGGCCAGAGATTTATCACACTATTATCTCCTCGGATAGCATAGGATATCCACGCACAAAGGCGAGCGGTGAATCCTCGACAACGAAACATCGACTCCTACATGCATCGGGACCTCACCCAATCCTGCCACCTGATGACCCCAACTAAGTCGGTAAAGGGGTCAAAGTGAAGCACCTATCACGTAGAGTCTCAATGACGTTTCGAGTAATGAGGACTAATCTGTACAACCAAGACCTTGAACTTATCCACTCGACAAATGGTAACCACTTGGAAAGTCCGAACGAGGGTAGTTCGATAGATCACCAGGTCACTATCCATCTGCAAGCTCAGAACATCACAATGTTCCCTACCAATGAAACGTGGTACTTCACATCGCAGATGCTAGTCTCAAGATCGGGCAGCCTTATCCTCATTTTGACGGCACAATCGACTAGGAACGAGTTTAGAATACACAGTGACTATTAGATGTGTTTCATGATAGCCATCATATCCACTATCACATCTAACATACACTATGGTGCATTCTAGGTCTTTATCCAACATAATTGTTAACATTATAAAATAATGAAGATAAAGAATGCCATAAAAGAATACGAATTTCATAAATAAAGATCGTTATACAAAGAGTCAATAAGAACCCACACGCCACAAGTTGGCTAGTTGGGCATCTACTCTAACAGATGGAGCCACAGTGATGGACTTGAAACCAATGTTCACCCTGGGCCTGGGCCGGACCCAAGCCCATGGAAAATCTATAAATAGGGGCCCTGGGGTATTCATTTGATTCGTACCAAAAACTCTTCAGCTTATATTCTCCCTTCCTCTCCTTCTCATCCCCGCGCCGCCGCCCGCCGCCGCAGTCGGACTTGTTCCGACCGTTCCGTCGAGGATATTCCGTCCGTGAAATCTTCGTCGTGTCTTCTAGTCCAGACCGGCGAAAGAATTGGGATTCCAGTCGTGGACTGGATTAGGAGGCCAACAATCGTCAACCGTTGAAGTGCCGATTTGCTTGTGAAATTGGTCGGAGCCAGGCGCCTAGACGCCAGAAAGGTACTGATCTAAACATCTTATGCATGTTTATGTACTAATTTGCAGGTGTATTGACCGTTCCCGGGCTTAAAAATTTAAATCTTCCGCTGCACCCCGGGAGCGGGATCCGGATCCGCCGCTGCGCCAGCATTGGTATCAGAGCTTTGGCTCGGATCTGTCAATACACCTTTTGTACCTGTAATGCATCAGATTTCAGTTTTTCAAAAAATAAAAATAAAAAGTTTTTCGACCGCACGTCGCCGTGCCACAGCCGCCTGCCGCTGCACGCACGGCGTGCATGCCCGCCGCGCGCAAATCACGGCGGGGATCGTGGGATCGTGCGCACATCCTGTGCGCACATCGTGGCGGCCGTTGCGTGCCCGTTGCGCATGTTGTCACCTAGGATTGGACCTAGATCCGTGCTTGGAAACCATGGATCGCATAGCTCTCGCTTATCGATCATCCCAATTATATATGTGATATATGCCTGTTGAATCCGCAATTTTAAATTTGATTTAAAATTATAGAGACCAAATTTCAAAATTAAAATCCCTCATTTTATATTTGATTTAAAATTTATATCAAGATTAAAAGTTTATTCGATAAGCTAAGGGAATTTAAATATTGTTTAAAATTTCCTACTATCCATCAACAATGGGTGTACGTCGATGCTACCCGTATACATGGCCCGGCTCATGTTATTGAGGGGGTTATGTATGCCGGAAAGCTGTACACGTCATTGACACTTGCTGTGAGTTGGTTGGAACTCCCTTTAACGTTTGCTCATATTATAGGGGACGTTAAGGGGACCGTCCATCACAACTCAACATTGATGGATCATCTTGACACGTGCTAGTAATCGGCGTCATATTATTGGGCCCTTACTGGACGTGAGGTAAATAATGGAGGTTGCACCTGTTGCAATTGGGCTCTACCTTTTGAGGATCATGGTTGGCTGATATTATTCGGGACCATGATTTCTTGATTTGACTCTGTGTACCCACTAAGGAAACTTGCTTTCTCGATTTCATTAGAGGGTGGTGAAATCGTTAAAATAGTGGGATGGTAATTCATAAAACTAAATGACCATGTTTTATGTCTTAGCGTTTTTCATAAATAGTCTGTAATGCATGTCTGTTTTTTTTCTTTTCAGTATAAACTGCTATTATCATGTCTTCAATCAAAAATCCACTTGCTGCTATACTGCATAGCAACAAGTTCACTGGTTTAAACTACCAAGATTGGCTTCGAAACATCAATATTATTTTGGCTTCGGAGAAACTTCTCTACACGCTAGAGAAGAGCCCTCCGAAGGAAGCCCCTGCCGATGTCAGTCCTGAGGAGCTGACAAAGCTGAATAAATGGTGGGATGACGAGCTTAAGACACGGTGCTATATGATGGGATCGATGTCCAACGAAATGCAGTATGGGGAGAACTCTCGGACTGAGAGGTTCACTACTGTCAAGGAGCTCATGACGAGCCGCATGCGCGAGGGGACTTCGGTCCGCGAGCATGGGGTCCGTGATTGGGCTCATTGAGAAGCTAGTGGGCCTTGATATCACGCTTCCACATGAGCTGTCTGTGGATCTTCTTCTCCTCTCCCTCCCTGCTGCATTCGACCCTTTGTGGACTTCGGTCCGCGAGCATGGGGTCCGTGATTGGGCTCATTGAGAAGCTAGTGGGCCTTGATATCACGCTTCCACATGAGCTGTCTGTGGATCTTCTTCTCCTCTCCCTCCCTGCTGCATTCGACCCCTTTGTGGTCAACATCAACATGAACAAGCTGGAAGCCACCCTTGAATAGGTGGTCAAAATGATTGTCGTGTTTGAGGGGACCATAAAGAGGGACAAGCCCGTCCTCCTTTTGGGTTCTTCTTCCTCTGCGAAGAAGGGGCCCAAACGCATGGGTAATAAGCGTTCTGCCCCTGCGAAGGAGGGAAAGCCCACCAAGAATCCTAAGGCAAGGGCCTCAAAGCCGGACAAAACTGAGGATGTTTGCCACCACTGCCAAAAGCCCGGGCACTGGAGGAGGAACTGTAAGGATTACCTCGAGCATTTACGAACTACAAAAGGTATGTTCTATATTGAAATAAATATGTCTCTTAACTCGAATTCTTGGGTACCTGATAACGGATGTGGATCTCATATCTGCAATGATTTTCAAGTAATGACAAGAAGCCGGCATCTTTGAGAGGGTGAGACCCACTTGAGGCTTGGAAACGGAGCAAGGGTTGCGGCCGTAGCTATAGGAGATGTTTATTTATTTCTGTCATCAAATTTTAAGTTGTTGTTGAGAAACGTTTTATTTGTCCCTGAATTAATAAAGAACATCATTTCTATTTCTATGCTTGATAGTGATGGATATTCTTGTCATTTTGCCAATTCTATTTGCAATATTTACAAGAATGAATGTTTAATTGGAATTGGGGAACGAGGAAACGATCTATACGCCTTAAAATTGAAAGAAGTTCCAACGCGTGATGGAAACACACACAACAACAATAAAAAGGAAAAACGATAGTTTGAACCCGGCACAACTTTGGCACGCTAGGCTAGGTCATGTTTCCTTAAATAGGATGAACAAGTTTATTAGGAGTGACATGTTTAATATGTCTAATTTTAACTCCCTACCAACTTGTGAGTCTTGTCTCAAGGGAAAAATTACAAAATTGCCCTTCACGGGCAAGCCTGAACGTGCTCAAGGCCTATTGGATTTGATCCATACTGATGTGTGTGGCCCACTTAGTATTGGTACTAAGTCCGATCACACCTACTTCATCACCTTTACCTATGATCACTATAGGTATGGGTACTTGTACTTAATGAAGCACAAGTCTGAATCCTTTGAAAGGTTTAAAGAATTCCAAGCTGAAGTAGAAAATCAATTGGGAAAAAGTATTAAAACTCTTCGATCAGATCAAGGTGGAGAATACTTGAGTGCCAAGTTTCAAGACTATCTTAAAGAGAATGGGATTCTCTCACAGTGGACCCCTCCGGTCACACCACAGCTCAACGGTGTAGCGGAGCGTCGTAATCGAACCTTGATGGACATGGTTCGATCTATGATGAGTTTCACTGAACTTCCTGACTCGTTTTGGGTCTATGCGCTCGAAACGGCGGTAATGTTGTTGAAAAATGTCCATACCAAGGCAGTGGATAAAACTCCATATGAGATATGGATGGGCAAGCCACCAAAGTACTCATACTTGAGGATTTGGGGATGTCCTGCTTACGTGAAGCAGACAGTGGGATTTAAGCTGGATAATAGATCCATCTTATGTTACTTCATAGGGTATCCTAAGAATTCAATTGGATACCACTTCTACTATCCCAAAATGAAACAAAAGTGTTTGTCTCGAGAAATGCCACCTTTCTGGAAAGGGAATTTCTACTTGATAGAAAAGGCAAGATAGTAGAACTCGAAGAGGTTCGAGAACCATCTGAAGTACCAAGTGAATCTCCCGCACCTCAAGAGCCAATACTTGATATGGACACACCTAGGATATCTGAAAGGGTTCCTAGAGCTCCTGTTATATATGATTTCCTCCTTGAAGAACCTTCAAGGAGGAAATTTTCGATGCTGATTCTAATTTGTGGCTTGAAGCAATGCAATCTGAGATTGACTCAATTCATTCAAACCAAGTTTGGACTCTTGTTAATCCTCCCGAAGGAATAGTTTCTATTGGGTGTAAATGGATATACAAGAGAAAACTTGGGCCTGATGGTAAGGTACTGACCTATAAGGAGAGACTGGTCACGAAAGGTTACACTCAAATACAAGGTGTTGACTATGATGAAACCTTCTCACCAGTCGCAATGTTCAAGTCAATTAGCATCCTACTAGCCATAGCCGCATGGTACGACTATGAGATATGGCAAATGGATGTGAAAACTGCGTTGCTTAATGGAAACATTAAGGAAGAGATCTATATGACGCAGCCTGAGGGTTTCACATCTGTAGGAAGTGAGCATAAAGTATGCAAACTTCAGAGATCGATCTATGGTCTCAAACAAGCATCGAGATGTTGGAACCTGAGATTTGATGAAACAATTAAAGAATTTGGTTTCATCAAGAATCTCGAGGAGCCATGTGTGTATAAGAAGGTAGTTAAAAAATGCTGTGACATTCCTTGTACTTTATGTTGATGACATTATACTCATTGGGAATGATATAGGAATGTTGCAGTCAACTACGTATGTTTCATCAAGAATCTCGAGGAGCCATGTGTAGTATAAGAAGTGTTAAAAAATGCTGTGACATTCCTTGTACTTTATGTTGATGACATTATACTCATTGGGAATGATATAGGAATGTTGCAGTCAACTAACGTATGGTTGTCTAGTAGATTCTCGATGAAGGACATGGGTGAAGCATCCTATATTCTGGGAATACAGATCTATAGGGATAGATCAAAAAGGATGCTCCGACTCACCGGGACTGGACCAACTCCATCAGGGATTACGCCCAACTCTTGCAGATGCATAGTGACCTGGTGATCTATCGAACTACCGTCGTTCGGACTTTCCAAGTGGTTACCATTTGTCGAATGGATTAAGTTCGAGGTCTTGGTTGTACAGATTAGCCCACATTAATCGAAACGTCATTGAGGCTCTACATGATAGGTTCCTCACTTTGACCCTTTTACCGACTCAGTTGGGGTCATCAGGTGGCGGGGTTGGGTGAGGTCCCGATGCATGTAGGAGTTGATGCTTTGTTGTCGAGGATTCACCGCTCGCACTTGTGCGTGGATATCCTATGCTATCTGAGGAGATAATAGTGTGAAAAATCTCTTGCCAGAGTACTAGATGTGTTTTGGGTAAATGGGTTTGCCTAGTAACACACGCGATGTCACTATTTGATCTCCAAGATGTATGCATGGTTATTGGATCTCTAGCGACTCTCGATTTACCAATGATCGTTGATCTGATCGGGATATTTGATGAAAGGACCGTACTGTACGCTAACCATGACCAACTGGTTCTTGCAGGCACTATCAGTGATACATAGGGGATCATGGGGCGATGTTGCTAGACGCTTTACCATGATCCGATGGGTTAGTCCGAAAATGTGGTTTCGGAGTCACAAATGTTGTGAGTCCATGGCTAGCTGTATCCCTGAATCATTGAGGGTCACACAAGTACTGGTTTCTCAATTCCCGTACGGAAATTAAGCTCAATTTGTTGAGTATAGGAGGAGGAAGGATGGAAGTGCGACTTCCTAAAATTAAATAGGGTCAAAATGCAATTTCCCTAAGCTTGGACTAGTTTGACTATCCTTGAAGCTTACAGGGGCCAAACTGCTATTTTGGATTAGGTGGTCCGAAAAATTGTTTTCACATCATAATGCTCAGTTTTGTACACTGTGTAGATCGGTCCGATCTGATCGTCGATCGGGATTATAATGGAGCCACAGTGATGGACTTGAAACCAATGTTCACCCTGGGCCTGGGCTCGACCCAAGCCCATTAAGCTGGTTCAAGCCCATGGAAAATCTATAAATAGGGCCCTGGGGTATTCATTTGATTTGTACCAAAAGCTCTTCAGCTTATATTCTCCCTTCATCTCCTTCTCCTCCCCGCGCCGCCGCCGCCCCGCCGTCGCCGCCACCGCCCGCCGCCGTCGGACTTGTTCCGACCATTCCGGCGAGGAGATCCCGTCCATGAAATCTTCGTCGTGTCTTCTAGTGCAGACCGGCGAAGGAATTTGGATTCCTGTTGTGGACCGGATTAGGAGGCCAACAACCGTCAACCGTTGAAGTGCCGATTTCCTGTGAAATTGGTCGGAGCCAGGAACCTAGACGGATTAGGAGGCCAACAACCGTCAACCGTTGAAGTGCCGATTTCCTGTGAAATTGGTCGGAGCCAGGAACCTAGACGCCAACAAGGTACTGATCTAAACATCCTATGCATGTTTATGTACTGATTTGCAGGTGTATTGACCGTTCCCGAGCTTAAAAATTTAAATCTTCCGCTGCGCCCCGAGAGCGGGATCCGGATCCGCCGCTGCGCCTACAGTAGATAGCCAACATCACCTTGTGGTTATTGAAATCACAGGTTGCTGAAATGTTTGGTTGTCTGAAGGAGCTTCGTGATGCCAAAAAGGGGGATGGGACGAGCAGTAAAAATAGAATGTTGCTATGACCTAGGACGAGTTTAGTTTGTCTTGTTTTTGTTGTACAGATGACTCTTGCATAAAGTGTTTAATAGTTCAATATAATCTCTTTTTCCGCAAAAGTTTTGTCATCACCAAAAGGAATGAAATTGTTAGAGTTAATTTCATAAGTTTTGGTGAACACAAATAAAAGAGATTAATCAGCTCAGAAGTGGATAAACTAGTTAGAGACCGAATATACTGCATGGCTTATAGATACCAGATCAGAAAAGAGCTAAGATGGTTAAATACAAGCCAGCTCATGGTATTTAGTTATGCCGATTGAGGCAAACCAGCTAAGGGTAATTCAGTCAAGCTGGTTAAGGACAAACCCGCCCAGAGATGTTATTCAAGCTCGGAAGAATATAAACATATTGAAATTACATCAGTTCAGAAGAGTAGATAAAATAGTGGGTTTTGGAATAATTGAGAGAACAGCTCGGAGCGTAAAGTTGCATAACAAACCAGCTGGAAGACCAGTTTGAATAAACCAGCTCGAAGCAAGATTGTTCTACATATGTTATCTGATTACAGAGGAAAGTGTACAAAGATTGTTATCTGTATCAGTACAGAACAAAGACAAGATCAGATCAGTTCAGAGCAAATTTGATCTGACCAACATAAGAACCAGACTAGAAAAGCAGTTCAACGTACAGAAACCAGATCGCGAAACCAGCTAAGTAAGGATAACTTAGCTAAATGAATTTCAGAATGTTTCGAGGTTTTGTACAGATTGATGTGATGCATTTGACCTCTCGAAATTGATTTGTAGTCGTTGGAACCACTTTAATCTAATTCCAGATATGTAGAGATTTGGTTTAAACTGAAGACGGAGCAGAGTATGCAAAAAAGGGAAATGCATTTAATGAAGATGTACGTATATAGTACAAGAAATTAAGACGCCGCAGAAATTTTAATTTGGATACATTCGATGTGTCTACGGGTAACATTTATTACCGTTGTATCCAAAGAGTATAAATAGAAGAGCAGATCAGCAGTTAAGTGGTTACGAGTTATGAATCACAAGCTACTAACTACAATTGACGAACACTATCAAGAGCAAAAACATATTCCTATTCTATAAACCAGCTCACAGCTAGTGACACACGCATACAGATTGCTTATTCGATTCTTTGTGTCACACAAACATTTGTACACACACTCTGTAGTGTTGAGCCATCACTGTAAATCATAAACAGAGAGTGTTGAGTGCGGGATTTGCACAACAAGCTTAGAGTTGTGTTCATTGTATTTCGAACCAGATCGCGTGTCTGCGTTCTTGGTTGAGTGCTACGAGTTCTTGCAGCTGCTGGCTGTCGAATCGGGTTTGTACAAGTAGTTGTATAAATCAAATATTCTAGTGGATATCTTTCCCATTGAGGAAGAAGGGGAGCATAGGAGATTGAACGCCGAACTTCCTGAAACTAATCTCTTGACTCTAACGTTTAACTGTTCACTGTTGAATCGTGTTCTATCCGAATAAAACTTTTTTATTACACGAGACAACAAAAATCACTTAGAACCATCCAAGCTGGTAACTCGGCTTAGAGGTTAGCTACGAGCTGTAAAATTTTTGAAATAAAATTTCAATTAAAGAGTAGCAAAAGAGTTCATTACCCCCCCCCCCCCGCTCCTATGAACTCCTGATCTTGTTTTTTGATCCTATCATTTTCTCGGCATAGACTTGAGAGGAGCTGGGTAAGCGTGTTCTGACATTAAGCTGTGTTAGGACCGAAGGATCAGATCTCACCCGAGAACTAAACTAATCAACCCAAAACCGAGAGATCTGATCCTAAATAAAAATTATGAAGCGCAATGCTTCGGTTCTTGAACATTAAACAGAGCACCGGAGACAGATCTGGTGTCAGACCCCGTGCTAATCTCACAAGATTAGAGTATAATTAAGCACATAATCACGGAAGCGTAAAATCGGGCTTAAAAATTTTCGAAATAAAATGGGCCTGAACTCAAAACATACATTCAAAATATTCATAACTCAAACTCACTCAAATCAGGTAACAACAAAACTCAATTCAATTACAGATCCCCAAAATACATATGACACGGGGCATCCCCCGGGTTCGATACATAATAAAATAAACTAGGACTCAAGGAAATGGGGATCGACCAGCTGAACCTCCACTCTGTCCAGCTTGGTTACCTGAAGATCCTGCAATTGGGTAACACAGAACCAAACAACACAAAGCAGGAAAACAAATACGAGGTCAAGCCTCAGTACGAAGAGCTATCAAAATAGCTAATCATGCAACATGCTATAATCAATGCTATGAAATGCATGAAGGCTATCAAGGATCGGATAGCTAGACCAGTGTATCAACTGGAAAATCATCTCAATCAGCCTCCATACCCGCACGGTGTATCAACCGGGGAAATCATCAGTCTGTGATCTTCGGAGCCCGTCAGCTCATCACAGCTCGGCGGTAGACACTCAAATCCGGTAGTCACCACTCCGATGATAACGTTGGACTTTTCAGGCACAACTCATCAGTGGGCCAGTCGCAACGTGGCTTTCAATCAGGTCATCAATTCAATCTGTCAATCAGGCTCAAGATGTATGCATGTTTACCAAGAATTTATATCAAAATCCTACATGCATCATATACATAAAACAGACTCAATCAATCAAACATTCATCAACTGTTTCACGTAATCGCAACTCATCAAATCAGCAGATTTCACAACATGAAGTATACCCATGTTCACGCTCAAAGCTGTAAAATCCGCTCAATTCGTACCTCAATCCTCTGAATTATCCAACAGATCTCACCAGGCACGGCTAACCTCAAACCTTCACTCACTGATCACGACAATTCAGCTGTAAGCCTCCTGGAAGTTCAGATCCAAAAGCTTACACAATAACAGAGGAACGCTCGGGCAAGATTTCATAGAAAGCGTCGAACGAACAGGATCTTCACGTTTCCTCAAATCCACGGTTCCAGTCTCCAAATTGGTATCAATCAGTAAAGAAACTCAAGAGGAGTTCAGCGCCACCAATATCATTCAAAACAACGGCGGAACACGGCGACAACCGAAGAAAGAGAATCACGGTGAACAGTAGCTATCGAGGGTTTCGAAGAATGGAGATAAGAGATATCGGGTGAAAAATAATCTAAGTGTTGCTCAACACTTCTCCTTATAAATCCCCATACAACAGCTGCTGTTCTAAAATAATCAGACGACAGGAACAGTAGATATCTTACGACTGGTATTCACGTCTTCTACAACAAAACCAGCAGCAACAACCAGTCGCAACATAATACCAAAGCAAAACCAAAACGACATCGTAGCAACTAGTCAAAACAATGTCACAGCGCTCCACAAGCTGATACCAAATTTCCTACGAAATAACTAGCAGCTGGTTACGCTAAACAATCCTGACGCAAGCGTAGCTACAAAACGACGTCGCACAAGACACGCCGGCACTGTTGCCAACAGCTGATCCAACCAACAGGTGGAAACCAATTCCTCACAACTGGTGCCAGACGCAATCCCCAAAACGCAGCGTTTTAACTTATCTAAACGATGTCGTCTCACATCCACGACTGGTTCTTCAAACCAACAGCTGGTCACCCAGACACAACTACTGATTTCCAATTTCTACCAGCTGCGAGCTACAGTAAAATTCTGAAATGTGCTACGACTGGTTTCTTACATAAACGCTACGTCTGATTTCACCAAAACGACGGCGTAATAATCTCCTGCGATTCCAAATACGCGTTGAAACTGTATTTCACCACCGACCAGCTTCTAACTCAAAATACCCAAAATTACGAAAACTTCCAACAATTAATCTCTTCTAATCTCAGATGAATTCGATTAATCACTAATCTAAAATCTGATTCCTCACATTCTCCCCACCTTAAGAGATTTCGTCCTCGAAATCAAAGGCAAACTCAGGGAAAATTAAATCAATTCATCATAACAATCGAATACAAAGCAGAAATTCATCTGATACAAGTCCAAGAGTTCAAGATAACTGGACAAATAACAATCAACAACTAGGGAAAACGCACCCAGAAACCGAAATCTAAAACAACAATCTACTCAAATAGATGCGGCCACTCCCGCTGCATCTTCTCTTCCGGTTCCCAAGTTGCTTCTTCTCTGCCATGCTTGCTTCATTGGACCATCACCAACGGAACTACTTTATTCCTCAACTGCTTCTCCTTCCTATCCAGAATCTGGACTAGATATTCTACATAACTCAAGGTAGAATCCAGCTCAACTTTTTCGGTTCTCAACACATGGGAAGGATCTGGCTCATATCTCCTCAACATTGACACATGAAAGACATCATGCATCGCTGCCAACTCATCAGGAAGTCTCAATCGATAAGCCAACTGTCCAATCCGCTGAATAATCTCGAAGGGACCAACGAATATATGAGCTAATTTGCCTTTATATCTGAAGCGCATCACGCTCTTGAAAGGAGAAACTTTGAGAAATACTCAATCGCCAACCTCAAACTCTAATGATCGACGTCTTCGATTAGCATAGCTGGTGAATCTATCTTGTGAAGCTTTCATTCTACTTCAAATCAAATCAATCTGATCTTTCATGTGCTGCACAAACTCAGGGGTAGAAAGCTATCTCTCACCAACTTCTTCCCAAAAAAACGGAGATCTGCATTTTCGACCATACAAAGCTTCAAATGGAGCCATCCCGATAGTCACCTCGTAGCTGTTGTTATACGAAAATTCAACCAAGGACAACGAATCCTGCCAGGCACCACTGAAATCCATCACAACTGCTCGCAGCATATCCTCTAAAGTCTGGATAGTCCGCTCAGACTGACCATCTGTCTGTGGGTGATAGGCTGTACTCATAACCAATCTCGAACCCATCGCTTCTTGCAGAATCTTGCAAAAACGAGAGGTGAATCTTGGATCTCGGTCAGACACTATCGAAACAGGAACTCCAAATTAATCTAACCATATGGTCGATATACAGCTTCGCCATTTTCTTCATGGAGCACCTCACATCATAGGGAATGAAATGGGCCAACTTCAAAAGTCTATCAATCACCACCAAAATCGCATCACATCCCCTACTCGATCGAGGTAGATGAGTCACAAAATCCATGGCGATGTGCTCCCAATTCCATTGGGGCACCTCCAAACTCTGTAGCAATCCACCAGATCTCATTCTCTCAGCCTTGACCTGCTGACAATTCAAACATCTAGCAACAAAACCAGAGATGTCGCTCTTCATGCCTTCCCACCAGTAGTGAGATTTCAAGGCATGGTACATCTTTCTCTCGCCTGGATGCACACTGTACTGACTACAATGCACTTCATTCATAATGGTCTCTTTCAAATCGATCAAGTTCGGAACCACCAATCTTCCTCAAAATCTCAGACATCCATCCAAAGAAATAAAGAAATCATCAGACTGACCACTTCGGGCTTTAATATTCAACTCATGAACATAAGGATCAGTCCTCTGTGCCTCCCTGATGTCACTCACAATCTGCGGTTCTACTTGAATCTAAGAAACCATAAAGTACTGATCACCCGGCTGGAAACGCCAACAAGAAGTACTCAACTGCTCATAGACTTTAGAGACACTCAAAGACGAAAGCATCGCAGGCTGTGTCTTCCTACTCAAAGCATCTGCTACTGAGTTCATCCGCCCAGGCTGATACTGAATCTCACAGTTAAAGTCCTTGAGCAATTCCATCCATCGTCGTTGCCTCATATTCAGACCAGACTGCGTGAAGATATATTTCAGGCTCTTGTGGTCGGCGTACACCACAAATTATTCACCATACAGATAATGTCGCCAAACCTTCAAGGCAAACACTATCGCAGCCAACTCCAAATCATGAACAGGGTACCTCGTCTCGTGAGGCTTCAACTGTCGAGACGCATAGGCAATCACGTACCCGTTCTGCATCAGCACACATCCTAAACCATTGAGAGAAGCGTCGTAGCACACAACAAATACTCCGGGTCCAGACGGTAGAGCCAAAACAGGAGCAGTAGTCAACTTCTCCTTCAACGTCTGAAAACTATACTCGCACTCATCAGTCCAAACGAACTTCCTATCCTTCTGAGACAACTGAGTCAGAGGCTTGGCTATCGAAGAGAACTTCTCGATAAAGGCCTGTAATAGCCAGCCAATACCAAGAAGCTGCGGATCTCGGAAACGTTCCTAGGTCTCTCCCAGTTAAGAACTGCTTCGACCTTACTCGGATCCACCAAAATCCCCTGCGCTGAAATCACATGACCCAAAAAGATAATCTGATCAAGCCAAAATTCACACTTGCTGAACTTGGCGTACAATTGCGAGTCTCTCAACCTCTGCAACACCAATCTGAGATGCTCCTTATTCTCTCTCATGCTCCTCGAGTACACTAGGATGTCATCTATGAAGACTATCACGAACCGATCGATGTACTCGCTAAAGATGCGATTCATAAAATCCATGAAAATAGCTGGGGCATTCGTCAACCCAAATGGCATGACCAGAAACTCATAATGCCCATAACGAGTCCGGAAAGCTGTCTTCGCCACATCAGCGTCCCTAATCCGCAACTGGTGATAACCAGAGCGCAAATCAATCTTCGATTAAACGACCGATCCCTGCAACTGATCGAACAAGTAATCAATCCTCGGCAAAGGATACTTTTTCTTCACCCTCGCTTTATTCAACTGTCGAAAATCCACGCACATCCTCATAGATCCATCCTTCTTCTTCACGAAAAGAATCGGAGCTCCCCAAGGCGACATACTCGGTCTGATGAAGCCTTTCTCCAAGAGATCTCTCAACTGATCCTTCAGCTCTTTCAACTCTGCGGGCGCCAACCGATACGGAGCTCTAGAAATCGGGGCGGTATCGGGCACCAACTCGATGCTGAAATCGATCTCACGTCGTGGAGTGAATCCAAGAATCTCATCTGGAAACACGTCGGGAAACTCTCGAACGATCGGAATGTAGCTCAACTCCAATAGTTGCTCTTGGGAAACATCAAGCGCGTAAATCATGAATCCAGCATTATCCAGCGATAGCAGGCTAAACATCTCCATGGCGGACACCAGTGGAATCTTTGAGCGTGAATCAGCACCGTAGAACTCCCACTTCTCACCCGAGTCAGGGCGAAATCTCACCACACCATGAAAACAGTCAACAGTAGCCTTGTAGCTAGACAACACATCCATCCCCAAGATGCAATCAAAATCTCTCATTCCCAAAACAATCATATTGGACACCAAAACGTGCTCATCAAATCGAAGCACACAATCCAACACCACTTCACGGGACCACAGATTCACACCAGCAGGGGTAGACACGGAACAACATCACACAATGGGGAAGAACTCAACCCATACTCACAAACAAACATCTCAGAAATAAAAGAGTGTGATGCACCAGTGTCAAATAGAACTCTCGCAGGATAATCAAAAATAAAGCATGTACCTGCGATCATCATACCAGGCTCCTCCTCAGCCCGCTCTCTCGTCAAAGCGTTTGCCTGAGCCTGTTGCGGAATCTGGAACGGAGGTCTTGAAGGTGATCCAAACCTAGAAGGCTCACGGGGTTGGAATCCAGATCGCTGGGTAGGGGCAGGAAACTGCGGTCTCTGAGAAGAACCACCAGCTGATCCCTGCTGCGAAGGAACTGAAGACTGACCCCTCAACAAAGGACACACTCTAACAAAGTGTCCTGGCTGTCCACAGTTACGGCAGGACCCCTGAACTCCACAACACTGCGAAGTCGGATGCCTTCCTCCGCACTGTCCACAAGACATGTCACTAGAACCGCTGCCAAAACCACTGCCAGAACCAGAACTCGCAGAACCAGAGGAACTCGAATCCGCCTTCTGTCCACAGTTACGGCAGGACCCCTGAACTCCACAACACTGCGAAGTCGGATGCCTTCCTCCGCACTGTCCACAAGACATGTCACTAGAACCGCTGCCAAAACCACTGCCAGAACCAGAACTCGCAGAACCAGAGGAACTCGAATCCGCCTTATTCTTGAACTGTTTCCCTCGAGGTCGAAACCTTTGGCGATTCGACTGTTGCTGCTGCTGCGACCCCTGAGGAGAATAGAAATATTGCGACGCATCCTGAACAGGCTGATAGGTGCGTCCAGTAGTCGGATGAATCGGAGCCTCAACCTCCATCAAACTCTCCTTGATATACACCGCTCGGTTCACTGCATCAATATAGGTCGCAGGCGAACCAGACAAAACCATCCCGTACAAATCAGGCCTCAAGCCTTTCAGAAATTTGTTCCTCTTTGTCCTATCCTGGTTTGCTACGTGTGGCACATAGACCAAAAGTGCAGAAAACTGTCGGGCATACTCAGCCACTCGCATGCTACCCTGCTTCAAGTTGTCAAACTCCCTGTTGGTCCGGTTTTAAAAGGATCAAATGTTAGCAAGCGCTGTTTTTGAGAAATTGAAAAATTTTTCTCGCTGCTTATCACAAGGAGGTGCAATACCTATGGTTCTTGAACAGTTAAAAGCGAGAGCACCGGAGACAGATCTGGTATGAATTAAAATCATGAGGAAAACATCAGAACTGAATCCTAATATTTTAAAACGACACAAACAGATTTATGTACAACATAAATCTGTTCGACTGTGCAAGTGTGCTAATTGTATGCGTGATAAATAAATTCAAGTTCTGAATGCCAATGCGGAATGAATAACAGAATACAATACTCAATCGATTAGTTTATGGAAGTTCGGACCTCAATGTCCTACGTCTCCCATTCTTCCACCTCGGAAGGCTCCACTAGAAGATTTGATCTATACAACGAGTACAGATCCAATCCCGCAACCAGCAGCTACGAGAACTCCTAGAATCTACCAGCTCACGGCTGTTCACTCGGAACTTGTTTAACGTCTCTGTTCAAAGACTACATACACAGAGTTTTACGTCATCGTGCTTGGACGGTAACTGATTTGCATTTGGGTTTTGATTCACTCGTAATCAATTTAGCTCAACTCACGAAATGTGCGAGTGAATCTGTTTGTGAGATTGTTACAATGAAACGCTCAACTCTCTGTTTCTCACACACTAGGGAAATGCTCTACAAAAGCTGATTAAGGACTCAGCAGTTGACGCTCGTAGCAAGCTCCTCTCTAATGGTGGTCGACTGCTTCGTACTTTCAATTTTCTTCCCTCCGTTTGTGCATTGTGCAACAAACATCTACTGCAACAATGCTACAGTCATCATCTTCTTCCTTCGACTCTTCTTCCTTAAATAGACTCTGTTCAAATTAAATCCGTTGGACGCAATTCTTCCCGTTTGAAATATGCTCTGTAAAGTACCGACAGGGAGTTGTCCTTTGTGTCCTTTCTTTTGCAGGCTTTTTGTCATCTTCAACATTTGAAATAAGCTCAGCAGTTGACATCCAGCTTTAGACTCTTCATAATTCGTCAACTGCTTCACTACTGGTTCATTCTTTAACTGCTGTGACTGGCTCTTTGCGCTTGGTTGCAACTCTTCACTACGTCTGCTTTTCCTGCGTCTGAATTTCCTGTCGGCTGGATATGCAAAACACTGTAGCCTACGACTGGGTATACTGTAGCTTGCGACTGGTTGAGCAGGTGAAGATATTCTTGCAGCTGGTTGTCCAGTCGTTGGTCGTGAAATGCTTGCGACTGGTTTTCCCAACGACTGGTTAGATCAAACGATGTCGTATCAACTTATTCAAACGACATTGTTTGCTATGCATCCTCGACTGGTTAATTATACTGAAGCTCTCGTCTGGATGTACTGTAGATGCCTGCTGGTTTTATCATTGCAAACCATCTACTGAATCTTAGCGCGAAGGCAAAACGCTGTCGTATCAACTTATTCAAACGACATCGTTTTGCTATCGCTAACTTTGAGTACGCTCGACTGGTTGCACTGTAGCTTGCGACTGAATGTTCTTCCTGTACGACGTCGCTTTATCTCTTGCGCTTCTCTTCACAATTGTTGATAGCTTTTGCTCAACTGGTGATAGTGATGACATCACTGCTGATGTCATCATCGCTGTTCGTAGCTTCCTCCAGCAGACATGCTGACGTCATAGTTGCTGAATCTCAATTTCTTTCAATCAGCAATGCTGACGTCATCGTTGCTGATACCAGCTCTTGTTAGCGCTCCACTATTCATCTTCTTCTTCGATTCTTTCTCCAGTCTTTAGCAAATATCACAGCTGCTGATCTAAATTGGCCTCCGCCTGATTACGAACAACCGACTCAACTTTGGACGTCTCCAATGTCAATCCAACTGCCGTTTACAATAATGAATCAAACCAGCTGTGAACTTTATCTTTTAAACCATCGACTGGACAAATTTAGCTTCGCGTACGTCTTTCTTCGATAGCTAGAATCTGTACACTAAGTAGAATTGTTAGAAACACAATAACAGGTTTTGTGTAATTCAAAACTTAATCAGGATCTGTTTACACAGATCCATCAATCTCTCCCTTTTTGATTTACATAAAACCTTAAATAATCAATGCATGTACTAACAATTCTCTCCCTTTTTGTGGGAATCAAAAAGAGATCGAAAGCTGGTTTTCCCGAAATTTAAATCAAAGCTCTCCCTACACTGTCACAACAAAAACAACGTGACAGCAGGAATATTTAGATTTTGGAAAACGACAAGCATTTTGGGAAGAACCATATGCAACAGTATATTATGATTTTGAAAAACACGATTGAAACAAAACTGAGACTGATGCATAAACAGATAGCTCAAATTAATAAAGACAAAGACGACACTCTCCCTGTATTTTATAACATAAGCTCAAATCATTTTAAAAACAAAGATGTTAAGCATAAGCTGGAATTCCGCAAAACAGAACATTTGAAAACTATCAGAGCATACGAACAATTGTTTCAAATAACAATGTGCTACTGAGTTACTTATATATGAAGAACCTGTAAACAGATAAAAGCTCAGATTTTCATTCTTCTATCTCGTCCCATGTGCTTGTCACCGAGCCTCGCTCCAGGTGATCTTACAGCACAACGAAAATAGAAACTTGGCATCCACACGGAACTCTCGCATCCCGTGACAGTTCATCAAGAGAAAAACTGTTCTATATTAAAACAAATCAACTGGCCTTCATAAAATAAGCTTCTCAAAACAGTTAAAAACATTAAAAACATAGCACATGTGTTTTAAAAAGAGTGCTCGTTCAAGAACAACCTGCTCTGATACCACTTGTTGGTCCGGTTTTAAAAGGATCAAATGTTAGCAAGCGCTGTTTTTGAGAAATTGAATCATTTTGCGCGCTGCTTATCACAAGGAGGTGCAATAAATCTGGTTCTTGAACACTTAAAAGCGAGAGCACCGAAGACAGATCTGGTATGAATTAAAATCATGCGGAAAACACCAGAACTGATTCCTAATATTTTAAAACGACACAAACAGATTTATGTAAAACATAAATCTGTTCGACTGTGAAAGTGTGCTAATTGTATGCGTGCTAAACAAATTCAAGTGCTGAATGCGAATGCGGAATGAATAACAGAATACAATACTCAATCGATTTGTTTATGGAAGTTCGGACCTCAATGTCCTACGTCTCCCCTTCTTCCACCTCGGAAGGCTCCACTAGAAGATTTGATCTATACAACGAGTACAGACCAATCCCGCAACCAGCAGCTGCGAGAACTCCTAGAATCTACCAGCCCACGGTTGTTAACTCAGAACTTGTTTAAAACCAGTCGAGGATGCATAGAAAATGATGTCGTTTGAATAAGTTGATACGACATCGTTTGATCTAACTAGTCGTTGGGAAATCCAGTCGCAAGCATTTCACGACCAACGACTGGACAACCAGCTGCAAACATATCTTCACCTGCTCAATCAGTCTCAAGCTACAGTATACCCAGTCGCAGGATACAGTGTTTTGCAAATCCAGCCGACAGGAAATTCAGACGCAGGAAAAGCAGACATAGTGAAGAGTTGCAACCAGGCGCAAAGAACCCAGTCACAGTAGTTAAAGAATGAACCAGTAGCGAAGCAGTAGACGAATTATGAAGAGTCTAAAGCTGGATGTCAACTGCTGAGCTTATTTCAAATGTTGAAGACGACAAAAAGCCTGCAAAAGAAAGGACACAAAGGACAACTCCCTGTCGGTACTTTACAGAGCATATTTCAAATGGGAAGAATTTGTGTCCAACGGATTTAATTTGAACAGAGGCTATTTAAGGAAGAAGAGTTGAAGGAAGAAGATGATGACTGTAGCACTGTTGCATTAGATGTTTGTTGCACAATGCACAAACAGAGGGAAGAAAATTGAAAGTACGAAGCAGTCGACCACCATTAGAAAGGAGCTTGCTACGAGCGTCGACTGCTGAGTCCTTAATCAGCCTTTGTAGAGCATTTCCTTAGTGTGTGAGAAACAGAGAGTTGAGCGTTTCATTGTAACAATCTCACACACAGATTCACTCGCACATTTCGTGAGTTGAGCTAAATTGATTAGCGAGTGAATCAAAACCCAAATGCAAATAAAAGCTGATTAAGGACTCAGCAGTCGACGCTCGTAGCAAGCTCCTCTCTAATGGTGGTCGACTGCTTCGTACTTTCAATTTTCTTCCCTCTGTTTGTGCATTGTGCAACAAACATATACTGCAACAGTGCTACAGTCATCATCTTCTTCCTTCAACTCTTCTTCCTTAAATAGCCTCTGTTCAAATTAAATCCGTTGGACACAAATTCTTCCCGTTTGAAATATGCTCTGTAAAGTACCGACAGGGAGTTGTCCTTTGTGTCCTTTCTTTTGCAGGCTTTTTGTCGTCTACAACATTTGAAATAAGCTCAGCAGTTGACATCCAGCTTTAGACTCTTCATAATTCGTCAACTGCTTCGCTACTGGTTCATTCTTTAACTGCTGTGACTGGGTTCTTTGCGCCTGGTTGCAACTCTTCACTACGTCTGCTTTTCCTGCGTCTGAATTTCCTGTCGGCTGGATATGCAAAACACTGTAGCCTGCGCTGGGTATACTGTAGCTTGCGACTGGTTGAGCAGGTGAAGATATTCTTGCAGCTGGTTGTCCAGTCGTTGGTCGTGAAATGCTTTCGATTGGATTTCCCAACGACTGGTTAGATCAAACGATGTCGTATCAACTTATTCAAACGACATCGTTTTCTATGCATCCTCGACTGGTTAATGTCGTATCAACTTATTCAAACGACATCATTTTGCTATCGCTAACTTTGAGTACGCTCGACTGGTTGCACTGTAGCTTGCGACTGAATTTTCTTCCTGTACGACGTCGCTTTATCTCTTGCGCTTCTCTTCACAATTGCTGATAGCTTTTGCTCAACTGCTGATAGTGATGACATCACTGCTGATGTCATCATCGCTGTTCGTAGCTTCCTCCAGCAGACATGCTGACGTCATAGTTGCTGAATCTCGATTTCTTTCAATCAGCAATGCTGACGTCATCGTTGCTGATACCAGCTCTTGTTAGCGCTCCACTGTTCATCTTCTTCTTCGATTCTTTCTCCAATCTTTAGCAAATATCACAGATGCTGATCTGAATTGGCCTCCGCCTGATTACGAACAACCGACTCAACTTTGGACGTCTTCAATGTCAATCCAGCTTCCGTTTACAATAATGAATCAAACCAGCTGTGAACTTTATCTTTTAAACCATCGACTGGACAAATTTAGCTTCACGACGTCTTTCTTCGATAGCTAGTATCTGTACAACTAAGTAGAATTGTTAGAAACACAATAACAGGTTTTGTGTAATTCAAAACTTAATCAGGATCTGTTTACACAGATCCATCAATCTCTCCCTTTTTGATTTACACAAAACCTTAAATAATCAATGCATGTACTAACACTCCCGCTCCCGGCTGTTATAGAAAGAATCCGGGGTATACTCCTGTCTGAACGCCTCACAGAAGCTCTCCCAGGTGATCACATCCCCACTATCTCGAAGGATACGAGAAGTACCTCTCCGCCAGCGTTGTGCATTTTCTCTCAGCTGCAACACTGCCAACTTCAGTCTCTTCTCGGGAGCGTACTCCAGAGTATCGAACAACCCCTCCATCTGAGCTTACCAAGCCTCAGCCATCGCACCACCCTCTGCTGCAGAAAACGTCGGAGGGTTCGTCCGCTGAAACCTAGCTAGGACCAACTCCATCTCGCCTATCTGTCTAGTAAAATTCTCAACATGATCACTACCTGCCCTAGACTCCTCCGCAGTACGTCTAGTCGTCCTACCTCTTCCTCTTCGCGGCGACATCTAAACAAATCTAGAGGTAAGATCTCACAACAGATATACATCACATAGACAGATAAAAGATCACATAAATCACAGAGTTAATCAAAATCAAATCAAAAATCTGTGCCTAGACTCGAGTGTAATCAATGAAAATCGAGCTTATCCCAGTTTAAGCTCTGATACCAAAAATGTCAGGCCCCGTGCTAATCTCACAAGATTAGAGCACAATTAAGCACATAATCACGGAAGCGTAAAATCGGGCTTAAAAATTTTCGAAATAAAATGGGCCTGAACTCAAAACATACATTCAAAATATTCATAATCAAAATAAGAGTTAACTCAAACTCACTCAAATCAGGTAACAAAAAAACTCAATTCAAATACAGATCCCCAAAATACATATGACACGGGGCATCCCCCGGGTTCGATACATAATAAAATAAACTGGGACTCAATGAAATGGGGATCGACCAGCTGAACCTCCACTCTGTCCAGCTTTATTACCTGAAGATCTTGAAATTGGGTAACACAGACCCAAACAACACAAAGCAGGAAAACAAATACGAGGTCAAGCCTCAGTACGAAGAGCTATCAAAACAGCTTATCATGCAATATGATATAATCAATGCTATTAAATGCATGAAGGCTATCTAGGATCAGATATCTAGACCAGTGTATCAACTGGAAAATCATCTCAATCAGCCTCCATACCCGCATGGTGTATCAACCGGGGAAATCATCGGTCCGTGATCTTCGGAGCTCGTTTGCTCATCACAGCTCGATGGTAGACACTCGAATCCGGTAGTCACCACTCCGATGATAGCGTTGGACTTTTCAGGCACAACTCATCAGTCGGCCAGTCGCAATGTGGCTTTCAATCAGGTCATCAATTCAATCTGTCAATCAGGCTCAAGATGTATGCATGTATGCCAAGAATTTATATCAAAATCCTACATGCATCATATACGTAAAACACAGTCGCAATGTGGCTTTCAATCAGGTCATCAATTCAATCTGTCAATCAGGCTCAAGATGTATGCATGTATGCCAAGAATTTATATCAAAATCCTACATGCATCATATACGTAAAACAGACTCAATCAATCAAACATTCATCAACTGTTCACGTAATTGCAACTCATCAAATCAGCAGATTTGACAACATGAAGTATAGCCATGTTCACGCTCAAAGCTGTAAAATCCTCTCAATTCGTACCTCAATCCTCTGAATTATCCAACAGATCTCACCAGGCACGGCTAACCTCAAACCTTCACTCACTTATCACGACAATTCAGCTGTAAGCCTCCTGGAAGTTCAGATCCAAAAGCTTACATTAACAGAGGAATGCTCGGGCAAGATTTCACAGAAAGCGTCGAACGAACAGGCTCTTCGGGTTTCCTCAAATCCACGGTTCCAGTCTCCAAATTGGTATCAATCTGTAAAGAAACTCAAGAGGAGTTCAGCGACACCAATATCATTCAAAACAACGATGGAACACGGCGGCAACCGACGAAATAGAATCACGGTGAACAGTAGCTATCGAGGGTTTCGAAGAATGGAGATAAGAGATATCGGGTGAAAAATAATCTAAGTGTTGCTCAACACTTCTCCTTATAAATCCCCATACAACAGCTGCTGTTCTAAAATAATCAGACGACAGGAACATTAGATATCTTACGACTGGTATTCACGTCTTCTACAACAAAACCAGCAGCAACAACCAGTCGCAACATAATACCAAAGCAAAACCAAAACGACATCGTAACAACTAGTCAAAACGACGTCACAACGCTCCACCAGCTGATACCAAATTTCCTACGAAATAACCAGCAGCTGGTTACGCTAAACAATCCTGACGCAAGCGTGGCTAAACAAAACGACGTCGCACAAGACACGCCAGCACTGTTGCCAACAGCTGATCCAACCAACAGCTGGTAACCAATTCCTCACAACTGGTGCCAAACGCAATCCCCTAAACGCAGCGTTTCAACTTATCTAAACGATGTCGTCCCACATCCACGACTGGTTCTTCAAACCAACAGCTGGTCACCCAGACGCAACTACTGATTTCCAATTTTTACCAACTGCGAGCTACAGTAGACTTCTGAAATGTGCTACGAATGGTTTCTTACATAAACGCTACGTCTGGTTTCACCAAACGACGGCGTATTAATCTCCTGCGATTCCAAATACGCGTTGCAACTGGATTTCACCACCGACCAGCTTCTAACTCAAAATACCCAAAATTACGAAAACTTCCAACAATTAATCTCTTCTAATCTCAGATGAATTCGATTAATCACTAATCTAAAATCTGATTCCTCACATCTGGTATGTAATAAAAACATGCAGAAAACACCAGAAATGAATCCTAATAATTTAAAATGATGCAAACAGATTTCTGGTGTGTGATAACTGTGTATGCGTGTGTGCTAAATAAAATATGCGTATGCGGAACTGTAAATTGTACAGAGATTACTCAATGTTTGTTTAAGGAAGTTCGGATATAAATATTCTACGTCTCCCCTTCTTCCGCCTCGGAAGGTTCCACTAGAATATTTTATCTACATATCATGTACAGAGCCGGTCCAACAGCCAGCAGCTACTAGAACTCCTAGACTCTACACCAGCCCTCGGCTGTGTCAATCACTTATTTTACGCCTCTGTGAGAAAGGCTACAGACACAGAGTTTAACGTCTTTGTGCTTGGACGGGATCTGATTTTTGCATTTTGGTTTTGATTCACTCACTATACAATTTCGCACATCTCTCGTGTTTGTGTGAGTGAATCTCTGTGTGTGAGATTTTTACAGTGAACGCTCAACTCTCGAAATAATAAATCTCACACACTCAAAAAATGCTCCTAAAGAGCTGATGAAGACTCAGCAGTCGACACTGCAATAAGCTCCTCTCTAGTGGTGGTCGACTGCTTCATTTTCCTGTTTTCTTCCCTATGTAATTTCTCTGTTTTTGTCTTTCACACCAGCATCAGCATCAGCATCATCGATTTCTTCAAGTCATCTTGTATATATAGCTTCTCTCCAAAGATATAGCCGTTAGAGTAGATTCAAATCCCTTCTGTGCTTGTTACGGCTAAATTGTCTTCTTCCCAAATTGGTGAAATCATCCTCTGTTTCATAGAATAGTACAAATCTTGTCCCCTTGATTTAAGGCATTTGCACGACTCACTTTCAGCCATTGATTCTTTCCATTTAAGCGGTTGATTGCGTCTGAATGTATTCCAGCAAATTGTTCAACAGCTGTTCACTAGATTCGTCATAACATTTCATCAGTTGTTGTCTTCCTTTCATAGTACTGTTCATCATCTGTTCGCTTCTTCTTCACTTTGAAAAACCGCTGATATGTTTTCTCTTCGTTGTACCACCAGCTGATCAATGGTTGTTGTCTTCAGATTCTGTAATAGTATGTCCAACAGCTTCTGTTTCACATTTGATCAGCTGCTCCTCATGACAACGTCTGATCGAACTTCTCGTATCAACATCTGATGTCTATTGTCAGCTGATTCATCTTCGTCGCTCTACATCTGATTCATTCTTCTCGACGGCTGAATTAATCCTCTGCTGATATCTTCATTTTAGTGCAAAATCTGTTTCGTCTTTGCGTAACCTCTGTTCATCTACATTTTCGCGCAACATATGATTGATCTTCGTTTCGCAAATACTGATAAACAGTTCGCTTCAGCTGTTGTTTCATCTTCAACTAATTCGTTCCAACAGCTGATAGTTTTCTTTGTTATCACACTTCGCTCAACAGCTGTTCACTCAGCTGTTGGTTTTCTTCGTATCGCTCATCAGCTGTTCGTTCAGATCTCTACTGTACATAAGATCTCTCTTCAGCTGTTCTCGTCTGCTTTCAGTTGTTCCAGCTATTGGTCATGTATATGCTCCAGCTGATCGTTCTCATCTGCTTCAGCTGACTACTCACATCTGCTTCCAGCTGATTGCTCACATCTGCTTATCTCTTCGACAACTTTACGTCACAGCTTTTCTCATCA
Organism: Dorcoceras hygrometricum; assembly: GCA_001598015.1. Taxonomy (NCBI): domain Eukaryota; kingdom Viridiplantae; phylum Streptophyta; class Magnoliopsida; order Lamiales; family Gesneriaceae; genus Dorcoceras; species Dorcoceras hygrometricum. The sequence continues at coordinate 54,425 of KQ999339.1, read as the reverse complement.
GAACTCTACTGTTCATGAGACTTCTCGTCAGACTTCACTATTGGACCAATGAGTACAGATGGACTCCACGCAAGTCTGACCACATAAGCATATCTGTCCACGTAAGCATATATGTCCATGTAAGCAAATCTGATACGTCTTCTATTTGTCAGTTTCTTCACGTCATCAATCTTCGCTTCATTCCGACAGCTGATTGTTAGAGTAGATTCCCAACTAGCCAACTTGTGGCGTGTGGGTTCATAGACTCTTGTAAGAAACGATCTTTAGATATGATGTTCGCATTTATTTATGGCATTCTTTACTTTCATTGTGTTGTATAATGATTAACAATTGCGTTGAGTAAAGACCTATAATGCACTATAGTGTATGTTAGATGTGATAGTGGGTATGACGGCTATCATGAAACACATGTAATAGTCACTGTGTATTCTGAACACGTCCCTAGTCGATTGAGCCGTCAAAATGAGGATAAGGCCGCCCGAGCTCGAGACTAGTATCTGCGATGCGAAGTATCATGTTTCATTGGTAGGGAACATTGTGATGTTCTGAGCTTGCAGATAGATAGTGACCTGGTGATCTATCAAACTACCCTCGTTCGGATTTTCCAAGTGGTTATCATTTGTCGAGTGGATAAGTCCGAGGTCTTGGTTGTACTGATTAGTCCTCACAACTCGAAACGTCATTGAGACTCTACATGATAGATGTCTCACTTTGACCCGTTTGCCGACTCACTTGGGGTCGTTAGGCGACGGGATTGGGTGAGGCCCCGATGCATGTAGGAGATGATGCATCTTTGTCGAGGATTCACCGCTCGTAGACATGCGTGGATATCCTATGTTATCTGAGGAGACGATAGTGTTAGAGTAGATGCCCAACTAGCCAACTTGTGGCGTGTGGGTTTATAGACTCTTGTATGAAACAATCTTTATATATATGATATTCGCATTCTTTTATATGGCGTTCTTTACTTTCATTATGTGTGTAATGATTTACTAATTGTCGTTGTAGTAAAGACCTAGAATACACCTAAGTGTATGTTAGAAAGTACCATGTTTCATTGGTAGGGAACATTGTGATGTTCTGAGCATGCAGATAGATAGTGACCTGGTGATCTATCGAACTACCCTCGTTCGGACTTTCCAAGTGGTTACCATTTGTCGAGTGGATAAGTCCGAGGTCTTGGTTGTACTGATTAGTCCTCACGACTCGAAACGTCATTGAGACTCTACATGATAGGCGTCTCACTTTGACCCGTTTGCCGACTCACTTGGGGTCATAAGGCGTTGGGATTGGGTGATAACCCGATGCATGTAGGAGTCGATGCATCGTTGTCGAGGATTCACCGCTCGCAGACATGCGTGGATATCCTATGCTATCTGAGGAGATAATAGTGTATAAATCTCTGGCCAGAGTACTAGAAGTGTTTTAGGTAAATGTGTTTACCTAGTTACACTCGCGATGTCACTATTCGATCCCCAAGATGTATGCATAGCTATCGGATCTATAGCGACTCTCGATTTACCAATGGTCGTTGATCTGATCGGGATATATGGATTGAAAGGACCGTACTGTACGTTAACCACGACCAACTGGTTCTTGCAGGCACTATCAGTGTTACCTAGGGGATCATGGGGCGATGTTGCTAGACGCTTTACCATGATCCGTTGGGCAGGTCCGGAATTGTGATTCCGGAGCCACAATGGTTGTGGGCCCATGGCTAGCTGTATCCCTGAACCATTGAGGGTCACACAAGTACTAGATTCGAGATTCCCGCACGGATACTCAGCTCAATGTGTTGAGCACGAGAAGAGGATTTCGAGAAGTGCGACTTCCTAAAAGTCAACAGGGGTCAAACCGGGGTAACTAGTCTCGATACTAGAGGATTTCGCATCGCAGATACTAGTCTCGAACTCGGGCGGCCTTATCCTCATTTTGACGGCCCAATCGACTAGGAACATTTTTAGAATACACAGCGACTATTAGATGTATTTCATGATAGCCGTCATACCCACTATCACATCTAACATACACTTAGGTGTATTCTAGGTCTTTATTCAACGCAATTGTAAATCATTACACACATAATTAAAGTAAAGAACGCCATATAAAAGAATGCGAATATCATATATATAAAGATGGTTTCATACAAGAGTCTATAAACCCACACGCCACAAGTTGGCTAGTTGGGCATCTACTCTAACAATCTCCCACTTGCCCTAAAGCCAACTACTCATCAGACGCAGTCCCATTGTTTCGCGATGTTTTTCAAACAAGGGTCCTGGCAAGGGCTTCGTAAGTGGATCAGCAACGTTGTCCGCAGAGGCGACTCTCTCAACTTCTATGTCACCTCTAGCCACAATATCCCGGATTATGTGGTATTTCCTCAGTATGTGTTTGGATCTTTGGTGATACCTAGGCTCCTTTGCTTGCACAACGGCACCCGTGTTGTCGCAGTACACCGGGACTCGACCAACTCCATTAGGAATGACGCCCAACTCTTGGACGAAATTCCTTATCCAAACGGCCTCCTTAGCAGCAGTTGATGCTTGCAATGTACTCAGCCTCAGTGGTTGAATCCGCGATGGTGTCTTGCTTGGAACTCTTTCAAGAGACAGCACCACTATTGAGCATGAATACAAATCCAGAGGTTGATTTCGAATCATCCACGTCACACTGGAAGCTAGAGTCAGTGTATCCTTCCAGTTTCAGTTCACCACCCCCATAGACCATTAACATATTCTTAGTCCTTCGTAAGTACTTAAGAATATCCTTCACGGCCTTCCAATGCAATTGGCCGGGGTTAGCCTGGTAGCGGCTCGTGACACTCAGAGCATATGCGACATCCGATCTAGTCGAGATCATGCCATACATAATACTACCTATAGCCGAGGCATATGGTACACGTGCCATACTCTCTATCTCTTCATCAGTCTTTGGACACATAGACTTAGATAGAGTGACCCCGTGGCACATAGGTAGGTGTCCTCTCTTGGACTCATCCATAGAGAACCTCTTAAGTATGGTATTGATGTAGGTTGCTTGGGTGAGTCCGAGCATCCGCTTATATCTATCCCGATGGATTTGTATTCCAAGAATATAAGATGCTTCACCCATGTCCTTCATCGAAAATCTACTAGACAACCATACTTTAGTTGACTGCAGCATTCCTACATCATTCCCAATGAGTAGAATGTCATTAACATAAAGTACTAGGAACGTCACAGCACTTTTAACTACCTTTTTATAGACACATGGCTCCTCGGGATTCTTGATGAAACCAAATTCCTTAATTGTTTCATCGAATCTCAGGTTCCAACTCCGTGATGCTTGTTTGAGACCATAGATCGATCTCTGAAGCTTGCATACCTTATGCTCGCTTCCAACAGATGTGAAACCCTCAGGCTGCGTCATATAGATCTCTTCCTTAATGTTTCCATTAAGGAACGCAGTTTTCACATCCATTTGCCATATCTCATAGTCGTACCATGCGGCTATGGCTAACAATATTCTAATTGACTTGAACATTGCGACTGGCGAGAAGGTTTCATCATAGTCAACACCTTGTCTTTGAGTGTAACCTTTTCGCGTACCAGTCGTGCCTTGTAGGTCATTACCTTGCCGTCAGGCCCAAGTTTCCTCTTGTACACCCATTCGCACCCAATAGGAACGATTCCTTCGGGAGGGTTAACAAGAGTCCAAACTTGGTTAGCATGCATTGAGTCAAACTCAGACTGCATTGCTTCAAGCCACAAATTAGAATCAGCATCGGAAATTGCCTCCTTGAAAGTTCTTGGATCAGATCCAACAACTTGATCACCTTGATCATCTTCAAGGAGAAAACCATATCTCTCTGGAGCCCTAGGAATCCTTTCGGACATCCTAGGTGCGACCATTTCTAGTACTGGCTCTGTAGGTGTGGGATACTCACCTGGTACTTCGATTGGATCTCGAACCTCTTCGAGTTATACTATTTTGCCCTTTCTATCAAGTACAAATTCCCTTTCCATAAAGGTGG
>KQ999339.1:32210-45879 GCA_001598015.1 Dorcoceras hygrometricum | reverse complement strand
GAATCCAGTACTTGTGTGATCCTCAATGGTTCAGGGATACAGCTAGCCATGGGCCCACAACCATTGTGGCTCCGGAATCACAATTCCGGACTTGCCCATCGGATCATGGTAAGAGCGTCTAGCAACATCGCCCCATGATCCCCTAGGTATCACTGATAGTGCCTGCAAGAACCAGTTGGTCGTGGTTAGCGTACAGTACGGTCCTTTCAATCCATATATCCCGATCAGATCATCGACCATTGGTAAATCGAGAGTCGCTATAGATCCGATAGCTATGCATACATCTTGGAGATTGAAAAGTGACATCGCGAGTGCAACTAGGTAAACACATTTACCTAAAATACTTCTAGTACTCTTGCCAGAGATTTATACAATATTATACCCTCAGATAGCATAGGATATCCACGCATGTCTGCGAGCGGTGAATCCTCGACAACGATGCATCGACTCCTACATGCATCGGGGTCTCACCCAATCCCGCCGCCTAATGACCCCAGGTGAGTCGGCAAACGGGTCAAAGTGAGACGCCTATCATGTAGAGTCTCAATGATATTTCGAGTCTTGAGGACTAATCAGTACAACCAAGACCTCGGACTTATCCACTCGACAAATGGTAACAACTTGGAAAGTCCGAACGAGGATAGTTCGATAGATCACCAGGTCACTATCTATCTGCATGCTCAGAACATCACAATGTTCCCTACCAATGAAACATGGTACTTTGCATCGCTGATACTAGTCTCGAGCTCGGGCGGCTTTATCCTCATTTTGACGGCCCAATCGACTAGGAACTTGTTCAGAATACACAGTGACTATTAGATGTGTTTCAGGATAGCCGTCATAACCATTATCACATCTAACATACACTATAGTGCATTCTAGGTCTTTACTCAACACAATTGTTAATCATCATACAACACAATGAAAGTAAAGAATGCCATATAAATAAATGCGAATATCATATATAAAGATTGTCATATACAAGAGTCTATAAACCCACACGCCACAAGTTGGCTAGTTGGGCATCTACTCTAACAATACATGGCCCGGCTCATATTATTGAGGGGGTCATGTATGCCGGAAAGCTGTCCACGCCATTGAAAATTGTTGTGAGTCGGTTGGAACTCCCTTTGACGTTGGCTCATATTATTGGGGACGTTAAGGGGACCGTCCTTCACGACTCAACATTGATGGGTCATCTTGACACGTGATAGTAAACGGCATCATATTATTGGGCCCTTACTGGACGTGAGGTGAATACATGGAGGTTGCACCGGTTGCAATCGGAAACTACCTTTTAGGGGTCGTGGTTGGCTGATATTATTCGGGACCATGATCGCTTGATTGGGCTCCGTGTACCCACTAAAGAAACTTTCTTTCTCGATTTCATTAGAGGGTGGTGAAATCGTTAAAATAGTGGGAGGGTAATTCATAAAACTTAACGACCTTGTTTTATGTCTTAGCGATTATTTTAATATAGTTAGTGATGATTGTCTGTTTTCTTTCAGTATTACTGCTTATACAATGTCTTCGTTCAAAAACCCACTCGCTGCTATACTGGATAGCAACAAGTTCACCGATCTGAACTACCAATACTTGCTCCGCAACCTCAACCTTGTGTTGGCTTCGGAAAAAATTCTTTATGCGATAGAGAAGAGTCCTCCGGAGGAAACCCCAGCCAATATCAGCCCTGAGGAGCTGATTACGCTTAAACAATGTAGGGACGACGCGGTTAAAGCTCGATTCTATGTGATGGCGTCGATGTCCAATGAAATGCAATGGCGCTTTGAGAAGACAAAGTATGCTGCTGACATACTTTTTCATCTCAAAGAACTGTATGGGGAGAACTCTCGACATGAGAGGTTCACGGCTGTCAAGGAGCTTATGACGAGCCGCATGCGCGATGGGACTTCGGTCCGCGAGCATGGGGTTCGTATGATTGGGCTCGTTGAAAAGCTGTCGGGCCTTGATATCACACTTCCACACGAGCTGTCTGTGGATGTGCTTTTCCTCTCACTGCCTGCTACATTCGACCCCTTTGTGGTCAACTTCAACATGAACAAGCTAGCAGCCACCCTTGAAGAGGTGGTTAACATGCTTGTAGTGTTCGAAGGAACCATAAAGAAGGACAAGCCCGTCCTCCTCATGGGCTCTTCTTCCTCTGCGAAAAAGGGGCCCAGACACAAGGGTAAGAAGCGTTATGCCCCTGCGAATGAGGAAAAGCCCACCAAGAAGACAAAGGCAAAGGCTTCCAAGCCGAACAAGTCTGAGGATGTTTGCCACCACTGCCACAAGCCTGGGCATTGGAGGAGGAACTGCAAGGAGTACCTCGAGCAGTTGCGAACTACGAAAGTATGTTCTATATTGAAATAAATATGTCTCTTAGTTCGACTTCTTGGGTACTTGATACCGGATGTGTATCTCATATCTGCAATGATTTGCAGGTGATGACAAGAAGCCGACGTCTTAGAGAGGGTGAGACCCACTTGAGGCTTGGCAATGGAGCAAGAGTTGCTGCAGTAGCTATAGGAGTGTATCTCATATCTGCAATGATTTGCAGGTGATGACAAGAAGCCGACGTCTTAGAGAGGGTGAGACCCACTTGAGGCTTGGCAATGGAGCAAGAGTTGCTGCAGTAGCTATAGGAGATGTTTATTTATTTCTGTCTTCTGATTTTAAGTTGTTATTGAGAAACGTTTTGTTTGTTCCCGAATTAATAAAGAACATTATTTCTGTTTCTATGCTTGACAGTGATGGATATTCTTGTATGTTTGCTAATTCAATTTGCAATATTTACAAGAATGAATGTTTAATTGGTATTGGGGAACGTGAAAACGATTTGTACACCTTAAAATTAAAAGACGTTCCAACTCGCGATGTCGAAACACATACAACAACGATTAAAAGGAAACACGATAACTTGAACCCAGCATAACTTTGGCACGCTAGGCTAGGTCATATTTCTCTAAGTAGGATGAACAAGTTAGTTAGGAGTGACATGTTTGATCTGTCAGACATTAACTCCCTACCGACTTGTGAATCTTGTCTTAAGGGAAAGATGACTAAGCGACCCTTCAATGGCAAGGGTGAGCGTGCTCAAGGCCTATTGAATTTGATCCATACTGATGTGTGTGGTCCATTTAGTATTGGTACTAAATACGGTTACACATACTTCATCACCTTTACCGACGATTACTCTAGGTATGGGTACTTGTACTTAATGAAGCACAAGTATGAATCCTTTGAAAGGTTCAAAGAATTCAAGGCTGAAGTAGAAAATCAACTAGGCAAAAGTATTAAAGCACTTAGATCCGATCGAGGTGGTGAATACTTGAGTGCTGAATTTCAAGACTATCTGAAAGAGAATGAGATTCTCGCACAGTGGACCCCTCCGGCCACACCACAGCTCAACGGTGTAGCGGAGCGTCGTAATCGGACCTTGTTGGACATGGTTCGATCTATGATGAGCTTCACTGAACTTCCTACCTCGTTTTGGGGCTATGCGCTCGAAACGGCGGTAATGTTGTTGAAAAATGTCCATCCCAGCGAAACATAAGTGTTTGTTTCTATGAATGCTACCTTTATGGAAAGGGAATTTATACTTGATAGAAAGGACAGAATAGTAGAACTCGAAGTGGTTCGAGAACCAACTGAAGTACCAGGTGAATCTCCTACACCTCCAGAGCCAGTACCAGAAATGGTCGCACCTAGGAGATCCGAAAGGGTTCCTAGGGCTCCTGAGAGATATGGTTTTCTCCTTGAAGATGATCAAGGTGATCAAGTTGTTGGATCTGATCCAAGAACTTTCAAGGAGGCAATTTTATATGCTGATTCTAATTTGTGGCTTGAAGCAATGCAGTCTGAGTTTGACTCAATGCATGCGAACCAAGTTTGGACTCTTGTTAACCCTCCCGAAGGAATTGTTCCTATTGGGTGCAAATGGGTATACAAGAGGAAACTTGGACCTGATGGTAAGGTAATGACCTACAAGGCACGACTGGTCGCGAAAGGTTACACTCAAAGGCAAGGTGTTGACTATGATGAAACCTTTTCACCAGTCGCAATGTTCAAGTCGATTAGAATCTATTAGCCATAGCAGCATGGTACGACTATGAGATATGCCAAATGGATGTGAAAACGATCGATCTACGGTCTCAAACAGGCATCGCGAAGTTGGAACCTGAGATTCGATGAAACAATTAAGGAATTTGGTTTCATCAAGAATCCCGAGGAGCCATGCGTATACAAGAAGGTAGTTAAAAGTGCTGTGACATTCCTCGTACTTTATGTGACATTCTGCTCATTGGGAATGATGTAGGAATGCTGCAGTCAACTAAAGTATGGTTGTCTAGTAGATTTTCGATGAAGGACATGGGTGAAGAATCCTATATTCTTGGAATACAGATCTATTGGGATAGATCGAAACGGATGCTCGGACTCACCCAAGCCACCTACATCGATACCATACTTAAGAGGTTCTCTATGGAAGAGTCCAAGAGAGGACACCTACCTATGTGTCACGGGGTCACTCTATCTAAGTCTATGTGTCCGAAGACTGATGAGGAGATAGAGAGTATGACACGTGTGCCATATGCCTCGGCAATAGGTAGTATTACGTATGGCATGATCTCGACTAGACCGGATGTCGCATATGCTCTGAGTGTCACGAGCCGCTACCAGGCCAACCCCGGCCAATTGCATTGGAAGGCTGTGAAGGATATTCTTAAGTACTTACGAAGGACTAAGAATATGTTCATGGTCTATGGGGGTGGTGAACTGAAACTGGAAGGCTATACTGATTCTAGCTTCCAGTGTGACGTGGATGATTCGAAGTCAACCTCTGGATTTGTATTCAAGCTCAATGGTGGTGTTGTCTCTTGGAAGAGTTACAAGCAAGACACCATCGCGGATTCAACCACTGAGGCTGAGTACATCGCAGCATCAGCTGCTGCTAAGGAGGCAGTTTGGATAAGGAATTTCGTCCAAGAGTTGGGTGTCATTCCTAATGGTTGGTCCAGTCCCGGTGTACTGCGACAACACGGGTGCTGTTGCGCAAGCAAAGGAGCCTAGGTCTCACCAAAGATCCAAACATATACTGAGGAAATACCACATAATCCGGGATATTGTGGCTAGAGGTGACATAGCAGTTGAGAGAGTCGCCTTTGCGGACAACGTTGCTGATCCACTTACAAAGCCCTTGCCAGGACCGTTGTTTGAAAAATATCGCGAAACGATGGGACTGCGTCTGATGAGTAGTTGGCTTTAGGGCAAGTGGGAGATTGTTAGAGTAGATGCCCAACTAGCCAACTTGTGGCGTGTGGGTTCATAGACTCTTGTATGAAACGATCTTTATATATGATATTCGCATTTATTTATGGCATTCTTTACTTCCATTGTGTTGCATAATGATTAACAATTGCGTTGAGTAAAGACCTAGAATGCACTATAGTGTATGTTAGATGTTATAGTGGGTATGACGGCTATCATGAAACACATCTAATAGTCACTGTGTATTCTGAAAACGTTCCTAGTCGATTGGGCCGTCAAAACGAGGATAAGGCCGCCTGAGCTTGAGACTAGTATCTGCGATGCGAAGTAGCATGTTTCATTGGTAGGGAACATTGTGATGTTCTGAGCATGCAGATAGATAGTGACCTGATGATCTATCGAACTACCCTCGTTCGGATTTTCCAAGTGGTTACCATTTGTCGAGTGGATAAGTCCGAGGTCTTGGTTGTACTGATTAGTCCACATGACTCGAAACGTCATTGAGACTCTACATGATAAACGTCTCACTTTGACCCATTTGCCGACTCACTTGGGGTCGTTAGGCGGTGGGATTGGGTGAGGCACCGATGCATGTAGGATTCGATGCATCGTTGTCGAGGATTCACCGCTCGCAGACATGCGTGGATATCCTATGTTATCTGAGGAGACGATAGTGTATAAATCTCTGGCCAGAGTACTAGAAGTGTTTTTGGTAAATGGGTTTACCTAGTTACACTCGTGATGTCACTATTCGATCTCCAAGATGTGTGCATAGCTATCGGATCTATAACGACTCTCGATTTACCAATGGCTGTTGATCTGATCGGGATATATGGATTCAAAGGACCGTACTGTACGCTAACCACGAACAACTGGTTCTTGCAGGCACTATCAGTGATACCTAGGGGATCATGGGGCGATGTTGCTAGACGCTTTACCATGATCCGTTGGGCAAGTCCGAAATTGTGATTTCGGAGCCGCAATGGTTGTGGGCCCATGGCTAGTTGTATCCCTGAACCATTGAGGGTCACACAAGTACTGGATTCGTGATTCCCGCACGGAAACTGAGCTCAATGTGTTGAGCACTTGAGGAGGATTTTAGGGAGTGTGACTTCCTGAAAGTCAACAGGGGTCAAATCGTGATTTCCCACTGTTGAGAGGCAAAGCTGTCATTTGGACTAGGTGATCTGAAAAATCGTTTTTCGCATCATAATATTCAGTTTTGGAAACTGAGTCGATCGGTCCGATCTGATCGTCGATCGGAGTTATGATGAAACCGTAATGAATTAAACGAACCGAATGTTCATATAGGGACTTGGGCCTGACCCAAGTCCAATGGGCCGGTTCAAGCCCAAGTATATTTAATATATACACTAATGTGATTAGGGCTTAATAGATTGATTACCACACTACTCTAAACCCTAGAGAACCCATTCGGCCGCCCCCCTTATCCTCACTAGCCGCCGCCGTCGGCCACCACGCCGCCGCCGCCGGCCCTCGCCGGAGTTGCTCCGACCAACTTTTCGAGGAGTTTCCGTCCGCGTTGATCTCGTCAGGCCTTCTAGTGCAGGATGACGAAGGAGTCTCCCTTCCGGTCATGGACCTGATTGACGAATCTACAGCCGCCTACCGTGAAGAGCCGGTCTTCTTGTAATTCCGATTGGAGCCAGGCGCAAGTCGCCAGCAAGGTAATCTACTAATCATCCTATGAATGGTTTATAACATGATTTTATTGTATTGAACGTTTCCCGGCGCCAAATTTTTAAACTTCCGCTGCACCGCCGGGAGACGGGATCCGGATCCGCCACCGCTATCCCAACACTGATTGCTTCTCTTCACTAATGAACATCTGATAACTTCTTCTGTCAGCATCTGAATATTTGCAACTGCTGATTGTTTCGCAACTTCTCTGTTTCAACTACTGAAATATTCCAACAGATTACTCGATGTAATTCAGCTAAGATTCTGCACACTACGTAGATTTGTTATAAACACAATAACAGGTTTTGTGTAATTCAAAACTCAGATCTCGATCTGTTATCCAGATCCATCAATCTATCCCTTTTTGATTTACACAAAACCTCAAATAACAGATGCATATTCTAACAATTCTCTCCCTACACTGCCACAACAAAAACAACGTGACAGCAGGAATTTTATAGATTTTGAAAATCAAAAACAGATTTTGGAAACAAAAAAAGGTAACAACCGTATGCAACAATATGCTATGATTTTGAAAAAGATGCAACAGAAACTGATGCTTAAATCGATCGCTCAAATTAATATAAGCACAATAACAACAAGGCATCAGCTGAAATTACCGCATTAACAGATTTTGAAAAACACATCAGAGCACTTTAAATATAAACTTTTTTCAAATAAGAACATGTGCTGCTGAATCACTTAATCTATTCAGATCTGAAAAGAAAACAATAACAGATCTACCAGCTTTTCTTCCATTTCTCCTATTTCGTCCCATAAGCTGAAAACAGCTCAACCAAAATAGAATCTTGGCATCTACACGGAACTCGCGCATTCCGTGTCAGCTCTACAAAAGAACAACAGTAGTTCATAAATCATTACTCTCCCTATCTTCATAAAATAAGCTTTTCAAAAACAGTCAAAGCATTTAAAAAAAATAGCACATGCGTTTTAAAATAAATGCTCATTCAAGAACAACCTGCTCTGATACCACTTGTTAGGACCGAAGGATCAGATCTTACCAATGCAATAAAATAAAAAACATAACATAAGGGAGGGGCGAGATCTGATCGTATGTAAAAATTATGAAGCGCAATGCTTCGGTTCTTGAACATTAATCAGAGCACCGGAGAAAGATCTGGTATGTAATAAAAACATGCGGAAAACACAAGAACTGAATCCTAAATTTTAAAACTAACGCAAACAGATTTCTGTTAAATATATGTATGATGCGTGACTAACAGAGTGTGAAATCTGTTTGCTATGTTCAAGTATGACTACTGATGTGTTATGCATGCTAATGTAAATGCAAGTGCGGAATAAATACAGTAAATCATAAAGAAATTACGCTGCTATTTTTTTATGGAAGTTCGGATATAAATATCCTACGTCTCCCCTTCTTCCGCCTCGGAAGGTTCCACTAGAAGAATTTGATCCGCAGACCCAATCACCGAGCCTCGCTCCAGGTGAACTCCTAGCCTCAACAATGCACACCAGCCGCAACTGTGTGTCTAACTAAACAAGAACTTGTTTAACGTCTCTGTTCAAAGACTACATACAAAGAGTTTATCGTCTTCGTGCTTGGACGTGATCTGATTGTTGGGTTGTGATTCACTCGCTAATCAATTTTGCACATCTCTAAAAATATACGAGTGAATCTGTGTGTGTGAGATTTTACAGTGAACGCTCAACTCTCAAAATAATAAATCTCACACACTCGGGAAATGCTCCTAAAGAGTTGATGAAGACTCAGCAGTCGACACTGCAATAAGCTCATCTCTAATGGTGGTCGACTGCTTCATCTTCCTGTTTTCTTCCCTCTGCAATTTCTCTGTTTTTTTCTTTCACACCAGCATCAACATCAGCATCATCGATTTCTTCAAATAATCTTGTATATATAGCTTATCTCCAAAAATATAGCCGTTAGAGTAGATTCAAATCCATTCTGCGCTTGTTACGGCTAAATTGTCTTCTTTCCAAATTGGTGCAATCATCCTCTGTATATTGTACTATTTCCCAGAATAGTACAAATCTTGTCCCCTTGATTTAAGGCATTTTCACGACTCACTTTCAGCCATTGATTCTTTCCATTTAAGCGGTTGATTGCGTCTGAATGTATTCCAGCAAATTGTTCAACAGCTGTTCGCTAGATTCGTCATAACATTTCATCAGCTGTATGTTGTGCTGAGGTATTTGTGAAGATCAACGTAAAGTATAGATGCGAGCTTATGTTACAGCTTTGAGATTGGCATGGATGTAACTGTATGCATGCTGGTATGCTGTGCAGTATGTATGTGTACAGTGTTCTGTTTTCGCTTGCTTATGCTGTTGTCGTTTATCTCAAGTTGTTTTCCTGCATACCTGCATTTCATGTTGAGCTCATACCTCTTGTAAGCCGTTGTGCTATTGTTGATCTGTTAGTACCAGGAAGCTCTTGGTTGGGTTACTTGAGGACGATCAGCTAGCTACTGTTCTCCTCTCCTCCCTGCTGCTATGGTTGTTGCCGCTATGGGATTAGTGTATAGCTACCATACTCTCATGAGCTTGTGGGCAACAGCGGGTTGAGCTATCATGTCCTTGTTTCTGGTACTACGTGTTGAGATGAGTGGACAGCAACCACACTCTCATATGCCCTGTGGCTACTGTCTCGTTGATTCTAGCAGGGTTGCTTCTTCCTTGAGCTCCGTGATCACGTTGGTTCAAGTCCCAGCTTGAAAAAAAACTGACTCTAGAATTTTTTTTTTAAAACATGTGCGGAAGCATAAACTTAAAGTATGACTCGTTCCCTTCTAAAATATTTTTTCAAAACACTTTAAGCATAAATAAAGGAATAATTAAAAACGTTAAGAACATCCAACATCGTAAAATCATCGAGTAAAAAGAATACTGAAAGCCAACATGTTTAAAATCCAGTATCTAAACTACAACAAGACAAAACTGAATCATAAAGGCGGTCACGGGGTACTGCTGCAACCGGCGCCCAGAGTTCATCACCGCCAGTCGGAATGAACTCATCAACAGGATCACCACCTGCACCATTTAAATCTAGTGAGCCTAGAGGCTCAGCATGCTCTATCGTAATGCATAACAAGGTACATACTAATAAAATCGCATTCACATACTGTAATTAAAATAACGTTAAAGACATGGATGCGTGCATGATCTTGAAACATTTCATCATGTATTCATATCATAACATGTCATATATCATATAAGGAATGGCATATCGTAACCTGAAAATAAAACGTATGAGTCATATAAGTGAATGTGAGCAGCGTATGACTGATCAGTCGTAATAACCGACGTACGTGGCGATGTGGTTCACCCCGTATCACACGAGGACCCCTATATGTCACACCTTCTGAAAACTGCCACTTCACCCCGCTGTTATGCGAGGATCCATATGCCCTGAAATCCTGAAATCATTCCTAAAAACAGGGGATCCCCAGGATCGGCTAACTCCCATCGTAGACTTTGCCACATCACTTCAATTCCTCGGATTTTTACTTACAAAAAAACATTCCTGATCATTTCATAAAATCTAATGATGCGTGAATTTCTTAAAATCATGCAATTTTAAAACTTAGCCCGTTAATGAATATTTAATCATTTCCTTGAAAACGTTTACGTACATAAAATACTACATATATAATTAAATATACACTTTCGGCCTTCTACATTTTTCTACTTCGGTCAAGGATTGATTCCGGGGCCTGGCTCGCTACTCCTAGACCACACTTTGCTCTACACTCGGCCGATGAAACGAATGTTCACCGCTTTTTCCCATTTTTGCCTAATTTATTAAATTTTCGATTTCTTAAAAATCATGACTAAAAGGGACTAATTAAAATCAATTTTGGCTTCTAAAAATCAGTTTGGGACTTATTAAAATCGATTTTGACTTTTAAAATCAATTTCAACTCGAAAGCCGATTTTGACCAAATTAAATTCCAAAAATCGATTTTGACCTAATTAAAATCCCTAAAGCCCTAATTTGACTAAAAAATTAAAATTAAAAATAACTTAAATTATTTTAAAAGGTTTGACTCAATTTTGACCTTCTGGCTATTTTCTTTAAAATTGGACCTATGACACATTAATTAAAATAACAGGTCCCTAAATAAAATAACTTGGACCAATTTTAAAATATTTGGCTCGAGACTCAATGAACCAATCCGGTCCAACCGAACCAGCCGGTTCAATCGAACCGAACCCATTCACCAAAGAAAACCTAAACCGCCCTCCTTCCCTTCATGTGCGCCGTCGCGACCACCTCCTCGTTCTCGCGATCGTTCTCCCTGCTCCGGCCACCACTGCCGGAGCCCTTCCGAGTGGACCACCCCCAGGTCCAGTCGGTCATAGACCGACCTTGGCTCAAACCGTGGGCTAACCAGGGAGAACTGGTCGCTGCAAGTGGACGAACCAGCCATGCTGCACGGTGCGCCACCCTCGACTCTTACGGCTTGATCCGGTTCTTTCGACCACCTATCCACCTTCATACCTCGTTCTAGACCACCATGAGTCCCCTAGGAATCCCTAGAACCAAGCCAACACCCCTGGAATTTCCATGACCGAAGCCTCAAGAGAAGAAAGCGTGACATGCCAAAAACCGTGAATCCCATGCATGACATATGAACATAGATGTAAAAATTCGAGGCATACACATAAAATTCATGCATAATTTTCATAAAACAGGTTATTATGATTTAAATGGTGAGCAAGGGAATTGATATCACATGCCTGGGTTGAAGAAGATGCGGATCTGCGAGGTACGGACGTTGTAGACACAAGATCGGGGCATAACCGGCTTTGGATCGTCAAGCTACTTCAATGGCTGTATAATTTCGAATTTTTGTGTGTTCAAAGAGTGGAGAGGATCGCTGGTGCAAGTCTTGGAGGCTAGGTTTGTGTAATTTGTGTTTAATAAAATAATGAATGTGCCTATAATGACCCCTATGGCTTTAATTAAGAAAATACCGGTTTACCCTTCTAATTAAATTAAAAGGTGCTTAAAAACTCATACTTGGGCTTCAAAGATTATAAAATTTCGAAATCTAGGCCTCCTCAAAATTTAAAGTGCCTTAAAACTCAATATACCGGCCCGTATAGGTGAAAAACGGGTTCCCCTCCAAAATAATTATAAAAATCCTAATTCCAAAAATATTTGCTTAAAATAAAATACATTCATTCATAAAAATCTCATAACATAAAATCTCAAATTATTTTCTTTCCGGTCGACTCTAATCTCGTTCACCCGTCCGTAAGCAGGCTAAAAAACAACACATGCATACCATGCAGCATAAAATCATAAATAAATCACATAATAAGGCATGTAATCATCTAAAAATATTTTCCCCCTAGTCATGCACTCATTTCTACGTAGTCAGGAAATTCTGGGCGTGACAACTCTCCCCCCTTTATAGGAATTTCGTCCCCGAAATTGTATACGTACCAAATAACTCTAGGTAGCTCGTCCGCATATCGGCCTCGGTCTCCCAGGTAGCCTCATCCTCCGAGTGATTCTGCCACCGGACCTTGACCATCGGAATACTCCGTGCTCTCAGCCTACGCTCCTCCCTAGCTAGAATCTGCACAGGTCGCTCCTCAAACGATAAATCTGGTGCCAACTGGAGCGGCTCAAAATCCTACACATGAGACGGGTTCGGAATGTACTTCCGCAGCATCGAGATATTGAAGACATTATGCGCTGCTGACAGACTGGGTGGTAACGCCACTCGATAATCCAGAGTACCAACCCTCTCCAAAATCTCGAATGGTCCAATAAACAAAGGGCTAAGCTTGCCTCTCCGGCCAAAATGCATCACGCCCTTCATGGGAGATATCCTCACAAACACATGATCTCCCACAGCCAGCTCCAGATCTCGTCGTCTCTGATCAGCATAACTCTTCTGACGACTCTAGGCAGTCCTCATCCTATCCCGAATCCTCGTCACAACATCTGCTGTCTGTTGCACTAACTCCGACCCAGTGAGCACTCTCTCGCCAACCTCGTCCCAGTGTACGGGAGATCTGCATCTCCTCCCGTACAGCGCCTCATACGGAGCCATCCCAATCGACGCCAGAAAGCTGTTGTTGTACGTGAACTCTACCAGTGGCAGTCTCGAATCCCACGTACCCTGAAAATCAATCACACAAGCTCTCAGCAAATCCTCCAAAATCTGGATGACCTCTCTGACTGTCCGTCTGCCTGTAGATGAAAATCTGTACTGAACGACAGTCTAGTCCCCAAAGCGGCATGTAAGCTCCTCCAGAACGCAGATGTGAATCTGGTGTCTCTGTCCGACACTATCGAGACTGGTATGCCATGCAGTCTGACTACCTCTCGGATATAAAGCTCTGCGTACTGTGCCAGGGTGAAAGTAGTCTTCACCGGTAAGAAATGCGCTGACTTGGTGAGTCTGTCCACAATCACCCATATAGCCGTGAACCCTCTGGGACTCCTGGGCAATCCAACCACAAAATCCATCGTCATATGCTCCCACTTCCACTCAGGAATGGGAAGTGGCTGCAACAACCCTGCCGGTCGATGATGCTCTGCCTTGACCTGCTGACAGGTCAAGCACTCAGATACGAATCTCCCTATGTCTTTCTTCATCCCTGGACACCAATACAATGTCTGCAAATCTCTGTACATCTTAGTACTCCCTGGGTGGATGGAGTACGTCGATGCATGAGCCTC
>KQ999339.1:0-16113 GCA_001598015.1 Dorcoceras hygrometricum | reverse complement strand
GGATACTCAGCTCAATGTGTTGAGCACGAGAAGAGGATTTCGGGAAGTGTGACTTCCTAAAAGTCAACAGGGGTCAAACCGGGGTTTCCCGCTGTTGAGGGGCAAAACGGTCTTTTTGCGATTTGGGGTTAGATGATCTGAAAAATTGTTTTTCATATCATAACATTCAGTTTTGGAAACTGAGTCGATCGGTCCGATCTGATCGGCGATCGGAGTTACGATGAAGTCACAGCAATGGATACCGTCATTTGGACCCGGGCCCGATGGGCCGGTCCAAGTCCATTGTTAGTCTATTTAATTAGACATTAAGGACTTCATAATTACAACACAACTCAACTCCTAAAACCCTAAGCATCAACACACGCCTCCCTCCTTCCCTCTCTCACGCCGCCGCCGCCGCCGCCGATCGTCCCGGAAAATTGTTTCCGGCCAGTTCGACGAGGAGAATCCATTCGTGCTGATCTCGTCAGCGCTTATAGTGCAGCCTGACGAAGGAGTCTCGGATCTGGTCGTGGACCGGATTGGCGTAAACTACCGCAATCTACCGAGAAGAGCCGGATTATTGTAATCACGGTTGGAGCCAGGCACAAGTGCCAGCGAGGTAACATGCTAAAACGCCCTATATATGACGATTATTGAATTGTCTGTTTTTCGTATTGATCGCCTCCCGGCACCTGTTTCTTGTTCTTCCGCTGCCTAGCCGGGGGGCGGATCCGGATCCCCAACATAATCTGTGTTGCTCGTTTCTAAGCTGAATTGTTTTCTCAAAGCTAAGTGACCTTCCAAGCTGAAGTTCTTGTTATGAAGCTTATGTTTCTGTTTTCTTCAGCCAGATCTGTTTTTCCTATGCGTAAGCTGTTTTCTTCAGCAAGTTGTTTTCTTCAGCCAGATATGTTTTTCACACTGGTGATTATGTTTTTTTATCCAAAGCTATTTTTTTTTCACGGTGGTGATCTGTTTTTCTTACCCGAGCTTGTTTTCCGATGTTATCAGCTGATAGCTCAGCTATACACTCAGTAAAAATCTTTAAAGATAAAACGAGTTTCATAGTAGTGAATCTACCAGTTTCAGTGATCGATCTTCGATCAAGAGCAATGTATAATTGCTATTTCATTCAATTAAAGGAAGTAACCTTCAATTTTAAGAACTTATGGCATAGAGGACCCGGTCAACAAGGAAGTGAACAAAGATTATGATGTAGCTGTAATACCCCTTCACAACTAAATTATTGAATTCAGGAAAGCTGATAGCAAGCACCAGGACCAAGAGAGAGCTTCTAGGCCATAATTCAAAAAATTCAGATTTCGAGCCAGTCTGGTGTCCCGATCTGGTTTACGATCAAGATTTTTATGTTTCAGCTAACTTCCTTTAATTTACTTATGATGATTCAGATTTTCCTGCATTATATGACTTTGTTATCCTCATTTTTACTTGTTGAGCCCCAAGTCTCACTAGTTTTCCTAATGCAGGTGAGGCAGCTCAGGGGCAGGCGGGTGGCGCGAGCTGAACCAGATTTGGGTGTTGCGTGTGTTTACAAAGGCCTGCATTTCCGCGAATCCAGTATTGTTGTTGTTTTTGATATTTTGTCGAACTGTATTAAGATCCATTACAAAAATGGAGAATTCATATCGGGTTCCAATAGTTATAATATCTCATTTTGTAATCGAAACCATAAGTTCGTATATTCCAAAGTTGTTCCTACTGTGTACTTTTGGGCGCCATCTGTTTGTATACCAGCTTTTGTAAGGGAATACAGCTTACAAAATTTCGCGTCTAGTCCTTCTATTCCTTTCGATTATCCATTTACTCTAATCTGTTGATTCTCATGGGTTTGGGCATCACAACTTTGTATCAGAGCATGGTCCTAAGATAAACACACACTTCCCAGTCTGGAGCAGTTCTCGACGTCTGCATATCCTAATCTGTGAGTTTTGTTGTTATGTTAAGACTCATTTCTCTTATGAGTTCTGATGTTCTTTTGTGGTGGTTGCGGGATATAGATTATGATGTCAGGTAGAGGAAGAGGTAGAAGAAGCACCCCTGTAGAATAACCCAGTCCAGACAGTAATGCTCGTATTACCCAAACTGTTAGTAGAACAGACAGGCAGAGGCAACAGTCAATCTTCTAACAGCAAGGGACCAAATAATGATGATTCCCAGGAGAAATTTCTAAGACAGAAACCAAAGGAGTTTAGTGATACAACAGATCCACTTGCTGCTGAGAGCTGGATCAAGTCTATGGAAGTTATTTTTGAATACCTTCATATGCTAGATTTGGATAGGCCTAGGTGCGCTATCTACATGTTAAGAGAATATGCAATGATCTGATGGGAGGGAGCAAAGCTGTCAGTGGATTTGGCGACCCTCTCATGGGATGAGTTTAAACGAGTGTTCTTCGAGCAGTATTTCACAGCAGACAAGAGGTCTGAGCTGAAGCGGGAGTTCCTGACTTTGAAACAAGGGAGCATGACAGTACAGGAGTATGTTCGAATGTTTGAGAGAGGATGCTATTTTGTGCCTCTTATCGGAAGTTTTCCCGAGGAAAATTTGACTCATTTTATGGAAGGACTGAAGCCTACATTCAAGCTGAATGTTAGGCTATCTGAGCCCAAAACTTACAGGGAAGCAGTAGACAAGGCCCTGCGAGTTGAGAAGGATTGGAAGGATGTCGAAGAGCAGAGACAGCAGAAGAGGCAGGCCTTCCAACAAAAAGACCAAAGACCATTTAAGAAGCAGGACAGGAACCAGTGACCTCAAGAACAGAAACCATTACCAGTTCAGCCTATTAGTGCAATTCCAGTTAGAGACAACAAGACAAATTGCCCCAAGTGCCACCAGAATCACTCGGGACAGTGTAGAGCTGGCCAGAGCAGCTGTTACAAGTGTGGTGCTCAAGGTCACATCTCCAGGTTCTGTCCAAATTCGAAACAACTGCTGCCTGTCGAGCTTATGTCATGACGATTGAGCAATCCAACCCCGATTCTACTGTAATTACGGGTAAGATTTTGGTTGCTGGTATACCCTCTATTGTCCTGTAAGATTCGGATGCGATCCATTCCTTTATAGCTAAAGATTTGTCTAAAAATTTACCTTGTAAATCAGAACAATTGTACCTAGGCTGTGTGGCTTTACCTTCAGGAGAAGAGCTGGTATCTCGTAGTATATATCGTGACTTAGAGCTCGAATTTCAAAGACATTTAGTTACCGTCAATTTAATGTTCTACCTATGCCCTAATTCAATTTGATTTTGGGAATATACTGATTATATAAGTATGGAGTAGTAATAAATTTTAAGCTCAGAACAGTAACTGTCAAGCCACCCCAAAGGACCCCAATTTTCTTTTGAAACTAACCAGCTTAGACGAGTTCCTCGCGTTATTTCAGCCTTTCAAGCCCATCTTTACCTGAGGAAAGGTGGAGTAGGATTTTTAGCAAGTTTATCTCCCCTAACTATTTCTAGTAAGACCTAGCTGGATGGTGTGGAAGTGGTGAATGAATTTCCAGAAGTTTTTCCAGATGACATTAGTGGACTACCTCCAGACAGAGAGCTAGAACTTGTTATCGATTTAGTACCTGGAGCAGCTCCTGTTTCCAGACCGCCCTATAGGCTTGCTCCCACAAAGATGAAAGAGCTGAAGGAACAAATTCAAGATCTGTTGGATAAAGGATTCATACGACCCAGTACATCCCCTTGGGGAGCCCCTGTTTTGTTCGTTAAGATGGGAGCTTAATATTGTGCATAGATTACCGCGAGTTGAATAAGCTTACCATTAAGAATAAGTACCCCCGCCTAGGATTGAGGAATTTTTCGATCAGTTGAAGGGAGCAGCAGTGTTTTCCAAGATAGATTTGCGATCTGGATACCACCCCCCGCCTAGGATTGAGGAATTTTTCGATCAGTTGAAGGGAGCAGCAGTGTTTTCCAAGATAGATTTGCGATCTGGATACCATCAGCTTAAGATCAAAGAGGCCGATATCTATAAGACAGCTTTCAGGACACGTTATGGACATTACAAGTTTTTAGTAATGACTTTTGGATTAACCAACGCTCCATCAGCTTTTATGGATCTGATGAATAGAGTTTTACAGCCATTTTTGGATCAGTTTGTTATCGTATTTATAGATGATATCTTAGTGTATTACAAAACCAGCTCAGAGCACGCCAATCAGCTTAGGATAGTGTTACAAGTTTTGAAGGACAAGCGACTGTTTAGTTTAGCAAGTGTGAGTTTTGGCTGGAGAAGGTTACATTTCTAGGTCACATCATCTCTAAGGATGGATTAGAATTTGACCCAGCTAAGGTCAAAGTTGTGCGAGACTGGACTGTTCCCCGATCTGTATCAGAGGTGAGAAGATTTTTGGGACTTGTTGGATACTACATGCGATTTATTCAAGGGTTCTCGAAGACAGCGGTTCCGTTGACTTCGTTGACTAGGAAACAAGTTAAGTTTGAATGGACCCCTAGTTTTCAGCAGTTTTGAGAAGTTGAAGCAAGCATTGATAGAAGCTCCAGTACTAACCGCCTTCCGGGCAAGGAAATTTTGTTATCTACACAGATGCTTCCAAGCTGGGTTTAGGTGCTGTACTGATGCAGGATCATAGGGTAATTGTAAAGACCGGACTTTTCTCAAAAGAAATCAAAAAGATTGGGGTTCAAATTCAAAGACCAAAAGATTTCGATCTTGATGACATAACCAGTCGTTACTAACTTTCTGGACTAAATTGCGAATAAACACAATTCATGACTGCTGAAATGCGAATGAACGAAACATTGACGTGAGCGGAAGTAGAATCAAAATCTGGTAAACACTTTTCATAACAAATGAAGAAAAATCAGCTGCAAGGGTGTACAAAAACACGGAACTAAATCCTCAGCTGATCGTAATAATATACGCGGAATAACATCTGATAAAAATAACAAGTGTTGCATTGGAAACCAAAATCTGATATAAAAGGGCTGAACAGACTTCTACTGTTTAACTATACTAGACCTGCACTCAATGAGAACTAGTGAGCCAAAGGCTCAGCAGGTAAAATCTGGTGGAACAAAATCATACAATACAAGTAATGGAATCTGGTACTGTAAATGGAATCTGAAATCTGAATACGCTTTAGAACGAGCAAGCGCAATACATAACTGAGGGATCTTGAAGATACTGAAAGCATAAAACAATAACCAATTCTGAAAACATTTTCTTTAAACATTCTCTGGAGCTGTGATTAAAATCACATTTGCGCTCTTCTTTCATTTTACGAAATTATGACAACACTTTAAACATTTTGGTCCAATTCGTTTGATCAAACTCCTGATATCAGTCTCTTAGCACTATGGCTCATGGTTAAGGGATATACAGATCCGTCGACCTATACACCTGATCCTTCCTCTGTTGAAAGGGCACACGGTTCGTCAGCCGCGCACTCACCCTTCCTCTGGGGACCCTCTTTGTTGTCATAACTTAAAACATTTTCTAAAACAACGTTCTACTCTTTCTTTTCTTTCTTAAAATTTGTTTTCTTTTCTCTTGTACGATTTATTGGTTTTCTATGTTCAATGATGTTCTGGAACTTCAAAGGATTTCTCTGTAAACTTGCGAAGATGAAAACTGAATAAAAGATCTACTTGAATCTGTCAATTGAATCGAATAATTCTTTCGAATGAAGAGGAAATGGATAAGAAATCGAATTCTGGAATTTCTGTATCAATTGAAGAAGAATAGGGAAGTAAACAGGTAACAGCTGATGGTACAGAAACATCACAACGAGGAAGAAACAATTCAGACTTTGGTTGGTCAACTCAGATGTTAATGCAACTTAAACAAGGAATTTCAGACGTTGAACAAATAACGAATACCTCAGACATCTGAACAAAACAACGGCTGAATACAACTAGTGCAACAGCTGACAACGAAATAATGCAACAGCTGAAAACCAACAGCTGATGAAAACAACACAACAGCTGACGATAGTCGAACACAAAGCAACAGCTGAACATGAAATAGTACAACGGCTGATCACAACTACTGAACTCGAACAATGCGACAGCTGACAACCGCTGAATACAAACAATAACCTACAACGGCTGACCAACAAATGCAACAGCTGATGAAGATTAACCATGTGGCAGCTGCCAACAGCTGACTACGACACTTAGAATATTTTCAATAAAGAAATATCAGTCGTGGTATAAGAACCAGATATCAGACTTAAACGTGTGGAAGAACATGAACTACAACGATTTCCTTCGTCTGAAGAATTCAAAATATCTCAAGAAATTTCTAGAAATAATCGAATAAGCTACTTGTAAGCTACTTTGATGGAATTTCTGAAGAAAACTCAAGAAAGTACTGGATGAGCATCACCAAACCATTTTATAAAACATTTCTGGATCAAAATACAGTAAAACGCAACATTCATAAAAACAGAGCATGAACTTTTCTGGTTTTGAAGAATAACCGAAGTTTTCTTCCATACTTTAAAATCTCATATAAACATGCAAACAGAACTGAATATATGCTTTCACTGAGTGAGCAAGAAACCGAGTTTACTTGCCTGAATTCTTGAACACAAATCACAGTAGAAATTCAGCAAATCACCAACACTCCGATCGCCTCCTTCGAAAAGCTTTAAAAGACTTTTTCTCGGTTTCGTAGAGAGAGAGCACCGCTTTGAACTAATTTGTTTTTAAGATAATGATGCATGAAGCAGCTTATCATCCTATTTATATGATTTAAAATGCATAAGGAAAGAAACACGTTTAATCAAGATGCTCAAATGTCCTAAAAGCGTACTCTGTTTTAAACCAAATGATGCATATGGAAATCGAACGGTTTTTAGTTAAAACAAAGGATTCGATTGGCTTGCAGGAATTGACTAGACATCTACTGCAATTGCATTCCTGAGATCTGAAATCTATTCAATACTGAAGGTTATTCAAAACATAAAACCAACGTCTGAATCTTTAACATAATGTGACAACTGATATCACGAAAAGCTGAAACTCAACTCAAAGCACATTGAAGACTGAATTACATAAACATGAAATCTGAAATTTAGCTCTTAAAGGATAAAAGCTAAATAATACATATCTGAAATCTGAAACTCAATTGAATCAAGAGTTGAATAGAATAACATTGTAATCCCTCACTCTCATAGCTTTCTGATTTGTGGCCTCTAAAACATCTGGGCATTACAGTAATACATATGCTTCCAGACTGCTGAAGAATCATGGAAAGAATTATCCTACGCATGACCTGGAGTTAACAGTAGTGGTTTTTGCCCTGAATATTTGGAGACATTATCTGTATGGGGAGAAGTGTGAGATATTCATAGACCACAAGAGTTTAAAGTACTTCACCCAGAAATAATTGAATATGAGACAGAGGAGGTGGTTAGAGCTGGTCAAAGATTATGGTTGTACCATTAGCTGCCACCCGGGGAAAGCCAATGTGGTGGCAGATGCTCTTACAGGATGTCGATAGGACTAACCCAGCTCACAGCTCAGAGGACCTTAGCTTGTGAGATTGAGAGGCTAGAGCTGGTTCCTTGTCACAGTAATGCAGCCCTAGCTGTTCTCACCATCCAGTCTTCTTGATGACCAGATTAGGGAGGGCCAGTTGATGGATGAACAGTTGAAAAAGTGGGTGAAACAAGATGAAGAGAGGGGAAGAAATCTCTATACCATAGCTGGAGGAATTGTTAAATATCAAGGTAGACTATGGGTTCCTAGCGTGGACAACGTGAGAGCTGATCTGATGACAGAAGCTCATACAGCCCCGTACTCAGTGCACCTAGGGAGTATCAAAATGTATAAAGATCTTCAAAACTTGTATTGGTGGCCAGGAATGAAACGCGATATTGCTAAATTTGTTTCAGAATGCGTAACCTGTCAGCTGGTCAAAGCAGAGCATCAGAGACCAGCTGGGAGCTGAAACCCCTGCCGATACCAGAATGGAAGTGGGAGAGTATTTCAATTGATTTTGTAGTTGGTTTACCCAGAACTGTTCAAGGATACAATTCAATATGGGTTATAGTAGACCGACTCATCAAATCAGCTCACTTATTACCAGTCAAGACAACTTTTGATGTGAGCAAATACGCTGAACTGTATATAAGAGAAATAGTAAGACTTCATGGTATCCCAGTCTCGATCGTATCTGACAGAGATCCAAGATTTACGTCAATTTTCTGGAAGAGTCTACACAGAGATTTTGGTACTAAGTTGACCTTTAGCACAGCCTTTCACCCCCAGACAGATGGATTCAGATACTGGAAGATCTACTCAGAGCTTGTGTCATAGATTTTTCAGAAAGCTGGGATTTGAAGCTACCATTGGTAGAATTCACGTACATTAATAGCTTCCAAGAATCAATTCAGATGGCCCCTTACAAAGATCTATACGACAGGAAGTGCAGAACACCCATTCATTGAGATGAGATAGGAGAGTGAGCTGGTTTGGGACCAAATATAGTAGAACAGACAGCTGAATCTATTAAAAAGATAAAGGATCGATTGAGAACAACTCAGAGCAGGCAAAAGAGCTATGCTGACAACAGACGTCGTGAATTGAGTTATGAAGCTAGAGATCATGTGTTCTTGAAGGTAGCTCCAATGAAAGGCATAATGAGATTCGGGAAGAAGGGTAAGCTCAGCCCAAGGTTCATTGGTCCATACGAGATTTTGGATAAAGTAGGAATGCTAGCTTACAGATTAGCATTACCGCAGCAATTGTCTTCAGTTCACAATGTGTTCCATGTTTCAGTTTTGAGAAAATACATTCCCAACCCATCGCATGTTTGAGCAATGAACCCATCCAGCTTGCACCGGAGCTGAGTTATGAAGAAAGACCAGAGAGGATCCTTCATAGGGAGAATAGGAAGTTAAGAAATCGTAGTATCCCGATGGTTAAGGTGTTGTGGTCAAATCAAACAGAGCGGGAAGCAAATTGGGTGACAGAAGCTGATATGCGTCGTCTCTACCCAGAGATGTTTGGTAAGTAAATTTCGAGTACGAAATTTTACTAAGGAGGGTAAAGTTGTAGCGCCCCAAAATCCATAGGACCACAATTGTTAGCCTTTTTATTTGAAGGGCTATTTTGATAATCGAGTATCTAGTTTCAGTTAGAGCTAGTTTCAATTATCTAAGCTTTTCTCTTTTCCTTCCAGCTTAGAAGCACGACCCAGATGGTTTCTAGAAGGATTTTTCCCCAAGCACAATCCTGAGCTGGTGCAGTTTTAAATAAAATGCTTTTGGATGGGAGATTAGTTTTTATAAAAATTGTGTAGCAAGTTTACAAATTAAAATAGTAGTAGGGAGCTTTTATCAATATTCAAGGATTTGGTATGGTAACCCATGCCTAATCATTGTACCTTCCACCTACTACAAATCATACTCCCATATATGATTGTTTACGTGAGCTCCAAAGCTCATATTTGGTTGCAAGAAATCTTTTAGTTCTCTCAAAATATTTAAAAGCTATCAGAGTGTGCTTGAGGAGATTTTCAGTCGAGGCCATCTGTTCGTTGCGATTCTCAATTCAGGCAAGTAAATTTGATTCTTGCTTCATCTGGAAAACTTATATTGTTTCGTTGTTTTCTGTTGTGTGCTTTCCTGACGCATGTTTCAGTTCAGTCAGCATGTTTATGTCTAAGCTATGGATTCACAGCTTTGATGATTTAGTTTTGAGAAAACTCACCAGTTTATCTTTTAGCAAGGGCAGTTGTATTTTTAATTAAAATGCGAAGTTGTACAGATTTCAAATAAGATAAACCAAGAGAAGTTTCTTGTTTTCCCGTGTGCCATAAAGGTTCTGGACATTGACTCTGAACAGATAGGCGACGCTGGTTCGATCGGGACTATGTTCTAATTTGATAAGCTGAGCTAGACTGTCTGAGCTGGTGCAATACCTTCATGTTCTCTAAGTTGATCTAGTCCATTTTTCCTGGCCTGATCTGTGTTGCTCGTTTCTAAGCTGAATTGTTTTCTCAAAGCTAAGTGACCTTTCAAGCTGAAGTTCTTGTTATGAAGCTTATGTTTCAGTTTTCTTCAGCCAGATTTGTTTTTCCTATGCGTAAGCTGTCAGGCCCGGTGCACAACATAGAGTTAACCACGTAATAAACAATAGCGAAAGCATTAAAAATAGTGGCTAAAATTTTCTCTTTGGCCTGACTTAGAAAACATAAGTTAAAAATACATTGATATCCAAAATACTGGTTTTACATCACTGAAAACCCAATACAACAACAAACTAACGTACAAGCATAGAGTGACTCCCAATCAATAAACTAAAGGATCCATGATGAGTCTCTCGCTCAACATAGATACTATATAATATAACAAATAAATAGTATATATAACTGGGACAATCTATCCACATCCTGGGGCATTACCAGCTGGATCAACTCAACGACTAGCCATGATAACCTGAAACACACACAGGCAAACAAAACAACCATCCCCAGAGGGACATTGGGTCAAACCCCAATATGGAGAGCAACTGAAAAACAACAGTTAAATAGCAATAGATAACATGCAGATGTTATTCATGAGAACAAGGCTACAACCGAAGGCAGGGAGCCAAAGGATCTCAAGAAACTGCTCAACAACTGATACAGATCAACAGAATGATAGTGGCCACGGTGTGTGTGAGTATATGGGAGCTATCCACTCGTCTCAACACATGGTACCAGATGCACAATAGATCACTCAACCTGCTGTTTCCTAACTCATGAGATGTGGGAGCTACCCACTCCGCTCATAGTGGCTAACAGATACCAGCAGGGAGATGAGGGTGACGGGAGTTACCCGCTCGGCCTCCAAACAAACATCCTGGTACACACAGATCAACACAACAAGGCACGGCTAAACAAGATCTGAGCTCAACATGAATAATGCGTGTATGCAATGCAACATCTTGCAATAATCAACACAACAGAATCAAGCAATAACAACACAGAAGCATACACAGCAGCACACATAATATCCATGCCAAATCCAACGCTGTAAAACAAGCTCACATTCGTACCTCAACCTTCTGAGCTACAATTACCACAACAAGGTCCCGAGCAACCAGATCTGAACCTGATAAACCAATACAACACAACGCTCAGGGACAGAAGCACAGAACATATGAACTGGGAGCTACGAGCTCACCCAGCTCTCTCCTATCCTTCTAGCACAAGATACAGCTCTAAACGAAGCATAAGGGAGGATCTATCACTAGCTCAGAGCGTTACCTGAGCGGAAACAAATCTGCTCAAATGCTAACAGACTACACAAGGTAGCTTCCTTCACGATCTTCTTCCAGCTAATCGCAATCCTTCGAAAAAGGTATAAAACGAAGCGCCTTAGCAAGAGGAGTCCAACACTACCACTCTTACTTCAATCGGAGCTGTCTACCGCCGGAAATCAAAGAAGATAAGCTTCGATGAACAGTAGCTAGGGTATCGTGATAGGGTAAGGTTACGAGAAAAATATCTCTAAGTGTCGGGAAACAATAGCAAGACTACGGTCAAAGTCCTCTATAAATACTACTTAAGTTCCCCAAATCTGGTGAACAGTAAACATCGACATTACTGGCTCAAAGCTGATACCCGCTCAGATCTGAGTAACACTCCAGATCTGGAACATACGCTACACCAGCGCGCTACCACCAAACGCATCGCACCACAATACAACTAACACATACACATGTCTCTCTAAACGGCGTCGCATCGCTCCTAGTCAAAACACCCAGATCTGAAAGACCAGATCTGATACCAACTCTGACCAGCGTTCACTGAAATACCAAAACAACATCGCACTGCCTTCCGATCTAGACAACCCAAAACCGGTCTATAGTAAATACCCGAACCAGGCCGGTTCACGCCATGCTAACAAATAACGCAACTCAAATCTGATTTCCTCCAAACGACGGCGTATTGCTACCCGCGCAGAGCATTTCTCTAGCGAACCCCAAATACTTAGCGATAATCAGATGACCCCTAGCTTCATTTCCAATCAACCAAAACCAAATCCGAAGATACCAACCAGCACATCTCAACTCCCAGAATCTGATTACTACCTAGTTGAACTCTACAACTGACCAGATTTGTTCTAAAAACACAGAATAGAAATCCGATACGCTCACCAAGCATACCAGCTCAAACCTGATCCATCCCAGATCTTTTCAAGCCAAATCTGGTCTATGTTAAACCCTATTAATTAACTCAATTAATCCAATAATCTTTCGGGTCTCACAAAAGCTGTTTTCTTCAGCTAGATTTGTTTTTCCTATGTGTAAGCTGTTTTCTTCAGCCAGATCTGTTTTTCACACTGGTGATCTGTTTTCTTAGCCAAAGCCGTTTTTTTTTTCACGTTGGTGATTTGTTTTTCTCACCCGAGCTGGTTTTCCAATGTTATCAACTCATAGCTCAACTGTACACTCAGTAAAAATCTTTAAAGATAAAACGACTTTCATAGCAGTGAATCTACCAGTTTTAGTGATTGATTTTCGATCAAGAGCAATGTATAACAGGTATTTCATTCAATTAAAGAAGTAAATTTCAGTTTTAAGAACTTATGGCATAGAGGACCCGGTCAACCAGGAAGGGAACAAAGATTATGGTATAACTGTAATACCCCTTCACAAGTAAATTACTAAATTCAGGAAAGATGATAGCAAGCACCAGGACCAAGAGAGAGCTTCTAGGCCATAAGTCACAAAAATTCAGATTTCGATCCGGACTGGTGTACCGATCTGGTTTACGATCAAGATTTTTATGTTTCAGCTAACTTCCTTTAATTTACGTATCATGATTCAGTTATGCCTGCATTATATGATTTTGTTATCCTCAGGTGAGGCAGCTCAGGGGCAGGCGGGTGGCACGAGCTGAACCATATTTAGGGGTTTCGTGTGTTTATCAAAGGCCTGAGTTTCCGTGAAGCCAGTACTGTTGTTGTTTTTGATCTTTTGTCGAAACTGCATTAAGATCCATTACAAAAATGGAGAATTCATATGGGGTTCCAGTAGTTGTAATATCTCATTTTGTAATCGAAACCAGAAGTTCGTATATTCCAAAGCTGTTCCTACTGTTTACTTTTGGGCGCCATTTGTTTGTATACCAGCTTTCGTAAGGGAATACAGCTTACAACATTTCGCGCCTAGTCCTTCTATTCCTTCGATTACCCATTTACTCTAATCCGTTGATTCCCATGGGTTTGGGCGTCACACCCGATCTGTCTCAGCCCTCTTCATCTATCATCTTCAATCTTTGTGAGTTCCTCAATGGACTTCATAGACAAAATCATGTTCAGCCGCACCTCAATATGGAACAGCTTCCAATCATCGAACTTGGTGACCCAAGGCTCCACTCGCTCGTGAATGTCCTTGAGCACCTCGCTACAATGCTCCAAGACTGGGTAGGTCATTCAAACTCCACTAGCTTCTCTTTGCCCTTGGCAAATGGATCGATTTGGGCAACAAGTGGGTGTTCAGGTTGATCTCTGTGATCTCTATAGTCTTTGTGGCTGGACCACAACTCCAGTGAACGAAGCTGTCCTTCAGATGAGGACCAGCAGCTGCGATGGTCCCCAAAATAGGATCAAAACAAGTACAGGAGTTCAGAAGGGGGGGTTGAATGAACTCATTCGATTTTAAACATTTCAAATTCTTTTCAAAAACGTTTTACACGCACTGCTTATCTCAGTTAAATGCAAATCTCCCGGCTAACTAAAAGTGCGGAATGAAGCCGATTAATTTGTGAACAGTAAGCTATAAATAAATAAGTGCGTAAATGTAAGAGTAGGGTCAAGAGTTTGTTTCTAAAAGTTCGGATATTAATATCCTACGTCTCCCATTCTTCCTTTTTCAGGAAGGATACACTAGAAGATTTGATGTACAGAGTCCTTCTGCAGACACCCGATCACACAAGCCTCACTTGTATGAACTCCTAGTATCTCCACAACGATCCACGCAGACGCAGCTGCTGGTTTACAACACTTTGTAATATTTTCAAACGGCTTTTGAGAGCACGTTTGTTATAGACTCAATAATGATAACAACAATGAATACACAGTATTTTGAGTGCTGTAAAATCTTCTGGTTTCAACAAAGAAACACGATTACAAAGATGTAACCAGAAGATAGACTTGAAGATTTATCTATGAATAGCAACAGTTATGTTCTTCAAGTCTTTGAGCTTTGAGAATGCTTTAATAACGAAAGCTCGACAATTCAATTTGGCAGAGTTTTTGCAATATCGAGAGCGAAGTTAACTTCAAATCAAAACTGCTGGTATTTATAGTCTTCTCTCAACGGTCATTTTCATCTGTTAAGGAAACAAAATCCTTTCTGAATTTCTGATAATTCACAACCGTATTCTCTGCTCCACTACAAAGTAAATTGCACACTATCAGAGCTGATTTGTCGATTTCCATATCTGTGCAATAACCGTATAACAACCTCTGTAAATATGTACTATTTACCAAGAATAGTACCGACGTTGTCTCCTAAATTCCAGGCAATTTGTACGATTCTGTTAATCTTTTACAATTTGAGTAAACAATAGTATTTGAATTTCTTTATCGCTTGCGCCTGAAATTTCTTCATCCTTGTTTAAAATCTTGCGACTGGAAGACGCTTGAAAGCATGCAACGACTGGTTTTCTTTAACGTGTGCGTTATTCCAGCGACTGGATTCACAAAATACTGTAGCTCTCGACTGGTTCCAATACACTGCCGTTTCAACTTATTCAACCGAAATCGTTTCCAATATACCCTCGACTGGTTAGATAATACTGTAGCTCTCGTCTGGATGTACAAACCACTGTATCTCTCGACTGGGTTTGAAAGCCATCGAATGATTTCAATACGCCGTCGTTCCAACTTATTTAAACGCTGTCGTTTTGCAATCTTTATCACAATACGCTAACACTCAAATACTTGCGTCTGATTCAAGATCACTGTAGCTTGCGTCTGGTTATAAGAACACTGTAGCTTGCGTCTGGTTAAGAGTACTGTAGCTTGCGTCTGGTTATAATAATACTGTAGCTGGAGACTGGAAAACCCAACAACTAAAATCCAACTATCGAAATCCTGTAAGATCATCGTCTGAGTAAACCTATCGTCTGGATTCTCAAATAATGTTATCAACGTCTAAAAGATCCTGATTTAACTTGTCATTTTGTTATCACCAAAACCATAAATTTTATCCTAACAATTTCCCCCTTTTTGGTGATGACAAAACTTAGCAGTCGAGATAAAAGAATAGGCAAAATAACTTGCACAACGACTGCTGAAAACAAATTTCATTAACTTAACAAAGTACAAAAGATTTGTACAAGTTCTATCCTAACTAATATCCTCTTCTCCTCTTATACGATCCGCTTCTACTTAGCCTTCTTTCTCTTCTCTCTCTCTCTATTTCTCTGTCAGCCCTCATCATTCTTTCCATAATATCTCGCTGTGCAGCGTCAATGTCTGTTGGTGAAATAATCTCTGTAGTTCTGATAACATTACCACTGCTTTCACCTTGGTTAACAGGAGCAGGTAGAGGGCGGCGACTGCTGCTTCCTTCCCCCTTTTTGGCATCACCGCCACGAATGTAGTCGACGAGATCGCCAATCTGGGTGGAGAGGCTGAGAAAATCTGCTGCCATTTTTTCTTGGAATTCTAATTGCTCACTCCTGATAGCAGCAACCTGCCCATCCAATAAAAGAATCTTAGCATCAAGCGCGTTGAACCTGTTCCTGATTGCCAGTGAATCTGTATCAGCAGTGACACCTTGGGCCATAACAGTTTTCTTCAATTCATTGAGACGAAGTATCTGAAGATCATCTTGATTTTGTCCTTCTTGTCGAACACTCTGGATTAGAGTTTTTCAAACAAGGGTCCTGGCAAGGGCTTCGTAAGTGGATCACCAATGTTGTCCGCAGAGGCGACTCTCTCAACTGCTATGTCACCCCTACCCTAGCCACAATATCCCGGATTATGTGGTATTTCCTCAGTATGTGTTTGGATCTTTTGTGAGACCTAGGCTCCTTTGCTTGCACAAAGGCACCCGTGTTGTCGCAGTACACCGGGACTGGACCAACTCCATTAGGAATGACGCCCAACTCTTGGAAGAAATTCCTTATCCAA